>PVIR01022739.1:0-20757 GCA_004026965.1 Petromus typicus
GAGACTGGATAAAAAAGCTGTGGTTCTTCTACAGAATGGAGTACTACTCTGCCATAAAAAATGATAAGTTTGAATCATTTCTACTTAAATGGACATACCTTGAGGATATCCTCATAAGTGAGATAAATAGGTCACAGATAGATACATATCGCATCTTTTCTCTGGTATGAGAAAATGAAGATGTAAATGAGTCCTAGCACTGTATGTTATATATTATGAAATAGAAAATGATCAATGTAAAATAAGGTGAAAGGGGACAATGTTGAGATTGTAACAAAAAAGTAAGGAAACAAATTTTATGTATATGGGGGGTGGTAGGGTGGGTAGGGCTATGGGAAAAAATGAGAATTAAGTTGTGTCTTATACTGGTACAAATCCGCATTATGGAGTGCAATCATGATGTGTATATTTAATGTACCAATAAAGATTATAAAAAAAATTTTTTAGAAATTTCTATAACCTTAGTCTGCAAAAGAAACCTATCATCCCCAAGGACATATAGTAACAGGTAATAGTTCAGAAAAATATCTCAGCCATGAGCCCTAGGACAAAGAGGTATCAGGGAGACTTGGTGCTCTTTAGTAGTCACCCAAGCAATTTCCTTCCATAGCAGTACTTGCTAGGCTCTACGTAATCCCCTTCTGGAAACATGTATCTCCTGGTATCTGTAATACACTTAAGAAGCTCAAAGATTACATGACAAAAGAAAAAGGCCGACTAAAACTTTTTTCATCTTTAGCATATGTAAGGCACAAGTGTAAATCATTCTTTGATAGCTCTTCTGTGTTAAAGGCAGTTTTTGCAAGGTGCCTCAACCTGACCTCTGGAGGAAGGTCTGCTTTTAGTTTAGAAGGTGGTCTAACAATCCAGAATTTCCAAAGCTAACTCCAAGTGAGACGTAATGAAGAGAAAAAAAAATATGAGGGGTTCTCTCTTAATTTGGGCCTTAACCCTGGCAAAACTTTCTCAGGAGATCTACAGGGTTATTGTTATCACCTGTTTCTAGACCCATAAATGTATCAACACATATATAAAAAAGGAATCTATCTATCTGACTACCAGAGAGAGAAAAGTCCAAACCTGTAGTTTAAGTTTTTTCCCTCCAGTACCAAGAACTGAACCCAGGACCTTATGCTTGCCAGGCAGATGCTGTGCTGCTGAGCTATATCCCAGCCGTCTTAATGGAGGATTAAGAAAGGGCTCTAACAGTGTCGTGTTGAGTCACTCTAGAACAGAGGACACTAGGAGATCACTGAGCATTTGGCCTCTCAACTAACGAGGAATGCAAGAGGGGATGATAGATAAGTGGATCTTTTACTGCTGGTTACCCAGTCATGCCCGCGGGACCCAGCTTCCATGAAATAGCTTTCAAGTGCCCACTGGGCAGACACTCAGCCATGACCCCTCAGTTGCTCGCTCAGCTTTCACTGTTCCACAAAACAAGAGATTTGCCTCTGGAAAGGAATCTAGCTGCCTGTGTAGCCAACATTCCCACTGGCTTCAGTGGGGGGTTAACAAGAAGAGACTGGAGAAACCTGTCCTCTGCTTTGAGAGTGGCAGCTGCTCTAAGAGCAGTTACTAGCTGTCAGAGTAGCCACTGTTTCTTAGAGTTCTATAGAGTTCTTAGAGTTCTATAGAGTAGCCACTGTTTCTTAGAGTTCTATAGGGGACAGGTCAAGACTGTGTGCATGTATATTTCCTAGGTATAATCTATTTTATAGCATTTTACATATTCACCCTTTTGGTTAGTATCAAAGTCTGCTGTGGAAGTGCCAAGGTTACCTTGAGTGCTGCTGTCTAAAATAAGACAATAAGCCATCATGTAGCTGTCAGATAAGTCAAGTAGGGAATATAAGTAAATTCAGCACCTACTAAACTCTGCCTGCAAAAATAAAATGTCCCATCAAGTAAACAGAGAAGCATCATGCCCTCCCCACACTTTCAACTTAAATCTGTCATCATCATTTTAATTTTCTTTGTGGTACCACGAATTGAACTTCGGCCCTTACTCTATCACCATTTTAACAAAAGACAAAATACATGACTGAAAAACAAGAGGATGACAATTTCAGTTACCTAAATAACTCACAATCCAGAATCCAGTCAAAATAATTAGAGGTGCCATGAAACAAATGCAAACTCATATCTCCTTCCAAATATCTCAGTGAGACCTCCAAGATGACATGAGAGGAAAATATGTAACTCCCAACTTGCTAGATGTCAGATAAGCCGAGTTTGTGTTCCCCAAAACTGAAGAACGATTTTTAAGGAACAGTGCAGGTTAAGAGTAGGAAACTGTATTATGGAAGAGAAACAGCTGCTGAGGTCCCACATGAGTTGCCCCGTTCTGTAGTCTCTCAACATTTGCTTTAGCTGAAAACACTGGAGAGAGCCTGATTTTTCATTTTTAAGGAATAAATTAAATATTTAGATATCTACAGGGTATATTTAAACGTTTATCATTCAAAATATGTCTACATGGGAATTTCTTTTCACTTCATGAGCATGAAAGATTCTAAATCCTTTTGATCTAGACACGCAGATTTTTTTCCTACTCATGGACACTTCTCACAACTACATGGGATCATAATTTTTGTTTTGTTCATACTGACGTCTCTTTCCACTTTAATTACAATTTTTAGGCTTGATAAATGTTCCCCTGACTCATGTGTTTTCACCTTTTTTCTATTTGCTCCGCACATTTTGAGAAAAAAAAATTATATTTGTTTTCTGTGTTGTCTCAGAATTGTCCCACTTTTAAAGGGGTGATGAAGCTATAGTAATTTTCCACCAACTTTTCCTAGTATTTCATTACTTAAGGGCTAATACCGGAAACTCCTCAGCACTGCCAGTCTTCCCTGTACAGAGACAAAGCAAAGTATGCACCTATAGCAAGAGAAAGATCTCAAACAGGATTATAGGAGGGACAAGGTAAGAGCAAGAATGCAGGTGGGCAGCAATGGTGCCTGATATACCAATTGTTAAGCCTTCAAGGTTAAACTATTCAAAACTCAAAGATGCTTTAAGAGACACAGGAGATTATGAGATGTGGGCTGCTTTTATTTTACTAAGGAATTTTGGCCTAGTAGGAGGACTATCGTCCTTGCAAATCAAGAGCATCCACAGAGCCACACAATAAAATATAATAAAGCCTTCTTTGCACTTACTGTCTGAACTTGTCTAACGTATGAAGGCATAATATGAAGATATATTTAAACTGTTTTGTTTATAGTCCTTATCCCATAGCCTCTTTTCAATGACTTGACAGGACTACAGAATATGAGAACTAAAGGAGGTCTTAGGGATCAGCTAGTCTGCAAGCTTTCCAGAAACTTTAGTCTCTGAAACTTTTGTAGAAACCAAATCTCACAATATGAAAAAGAGCTGAAAGTAGAGTTGCTCTAGTTTCCATTTACAAGAAGCAGTGGTCAGTGTGGCTTTCCTTGTTGGATGTTCCCTTCTTCTCACCCCATGGGCAACCCATAAGGGAGGTCACAGAACCCCAAGTGCTCATATAACATAATTTGATAAGCAATGCTCTGCTCCATCTTTCTTGTATTAATGGGAGAAATTTTTCAGTTTTCTCCTTCAAAGTCTACAACATAATGTTTGTGTTATCTAACATTGACTCTGGCTTTCTTTTTGAAATTCTAGTAATTTGGATCACAATAATTCAGAGTGTTTGAATGGACTTTCACTTGAATTATACTACTGAAAACATGATTAACAAAGCAAATTAATTAGATTAAATTAAAAGACATGATGACCATTCCCATTTGAAACTCTTTCCAAAAATTTAAACAATGCGGTTTCAGAAAAAAAAAAAACTGGGAAAATCAGATAAATAGAGTCATGGAACTGAAGAGTGAGTTAGAAGAAAGAACTGATGTAAGAATCAGTATGGAGCTAGGCATGGTAATGCATGCCTGCTGTAATTCCAGCACTCTGGAAGGCTTAGAAAGATTGAAAGTTTCAGTCCAACGTCACCAACTTAGCCACTTGAAAAGATCCTATCTCAAAATGAAAGGAGGCTAGGATGTAGTTCAGTATGGAGCTCCCGAGTTCAATCCCTGGTACTACACAAAAAAATCAGTAAGTACCTCTTAGTTCTTGAAGGATTAATTACATGGTGTGTGTATAATAGCTCCCTAAAGATGTGAATCCCACCAACTAATAGGGTTGGAAAATGAACAAAGACACAGGAGAGTCAAACAGGTAAGGAAAAGTGCAAAATGATATAGAACACTAGAATATAAAGTTTAAAGAGAACAAATTAATACAACACTGGTAAGTCATAGAGTATGAAAGTTTATTTATATCACAAGCTCTGACCAAATGGTACTCTTCACTGACAGTTTTTTTGTTTTGTTTTGTTTTGTTTTGTTTTGGGCAGGGCCTCACTTTGTAGTTCAGGCTGGCCCTGAGCTCAGCCTCGAACTCACATCACAATCCTCCTGCCTCTGCCTCCCGAGTGCTGGGATTACAGGCATGAGCCACCATGCCTGGCACTGCGGTATGTGGTACTGATTGCTGCTGGGTGTCGGTCTCCACACCCAGTATTGTATGTGGTTACTGGGGATCAAACCAGGGTCCTTGCGCTTGCAAAGCAGGTGCCGGAACCACTGAGCTAAATCCCCAGCCCCACTGACAGTTCTAATGAATGATGATGCAGATTCCAGAAGATTCTAAAGAACATAGGTGTAGCACCCACCTGTTAGTATCTTTACTAATAAAAAAGAAAGAAAACTAATTTTCATGAATTTCCTTTGAAGAAGTCCTTTGTCAAACTTCAGTTACCTTTAGTCTATTTTTTCCTAACTTTTCTTGGTAGCCATGGTTGTAGGTACAAATTGTGACAGATCTTTGGTTAAATTAGAGACTTTCTTTATTTTAATCTGCATCAAGGCATGCTCACTTCTATTTGTGGAATGCTAGGGCCACTTTCTGGGAGAACATTTTTGTTAGATTCTTTGAGAATGGCTTGATTTTGGATGTCACTCTTTAATCTCATAATTTTTTTTTCTGCTTCAAATTTATTGAACAGTCATAACTTAGTTGTTTGAAGAGGCTTGCAGCAAGCATCAATGACACTTTTTGTTATTTAACAGTTTTTCATAAGAATTGACACACATTCTTCATTGGCCCTTCACTGTGCAGGTCTGTACTTTATTTGGCCAACTGACAACAATTGTTGTGGGCTGGTCAACCCTTACTCAGGGTTAGCCTTGCTACAATAAATTGGCTGTCGGTTGAAAGCTATTTTCAGCTTCTGGAAGTCTCTGGAATTCCTTGGTTTATGGCCCCATTCTTCTATCTTCAAAGATAGGGACAATGATTCCTTTTCATACCGCCAGTCTCTCCAACCTCATCTGTAACATTTCTCTGAACTACTCTTTTTCTTGCCTCTTTCACTTTTAAAGACCTTTATGACTATGTTGGGCTCACACACACATAATTCAGGATAATCCCTTTAAGATTCTTTAACCTGAATTCCATCTGCAAGGCTCTTGTTGCCAGATTAAGTAATGTATATAGATATAACCACAGAGACTAGGATATGGACTTCTTTGGGGGAGAAGGCATTTTGGGCCTATCAAGGTGACCCCAGTTTGGAATGTTGTTTTTCTGTTTCTTTTTTGAAATTATTGTAGTAAAATATGCATAACACAGTGCACCATCTTAAATGTACAATTCACTGATGTTAAATACATTCACAACACTGTACAAACATACCTCTGTTCATTTCCAAAATTCTTTCATCACTCTAAATAGAAATACTATAACCATTCATTTGTAATTACCCATTCCATTCTTCTTCCTTGTAACCACTAATCTACATGTTGTCTCTATGAATTTGCCTGTTTACATATCTTATATAATTAGAATCATACAAAGTTTGTCTTTGCATATCTGGCTTATTTTAATTAGATTAATGCCTTCAATGTGTTCACTCATGCTGTAGCATGTATCACTTCACTGCTTTCTATGGCTGAATAATATTCTAACATTTTATTTACCTGACATTTTATTTATCCATTCATCTATTCATAGATACTTGGGTAGTTTCTGCCTTTTGACTATTAGGAATAATACAGTTAGAAACATTGATACGCAGGTGTTTTATTTATATTTTAATGTCCCCCTGAAGCCTCACTCACTCATTGGTGGGGCTTTGTGGAGATGAATGGATCACAGGTGTTCGATACTCATCAGTGGATTAGTTCTCCAAAGGGTTTATACCTAAAAGTTATTTTGGGGGTGAAGCCTGACCAAAAGAGGTGAGTCACTGGGCATGTAGCCTGGAAGAGTCTGTCTGCTGCCCTTCTTAATCGTCTCTCTGCTTTACAGCTCATGCTGTGAGCTGTTTTCCCTTAGCCATCCTGTTCTCCCTTGGACTGAAACTTCTACAAACTGTGAGCCAAAACAAACCTTCACAGTGTAGAGTAGTGGGTGTCAGGTACATATTTTGTCTCAGAAATGAAAAAAATAACTAATACATATGTTGATGCTATGAGGTCGAGAGCCTAGATATATGGAAGCTGATAATCTGAACTCATCCCTTAACTCTACTTCTTGCTGCCATGCCATGAGCTATTTCTCCCCTGCCAAGTCATACTGTCGTGCTGCCCTGCCTTGGAGTCAGCCAACTGTGGACTAAAACGTCTACAAAATTTGAGTGTAATAAATATCTCTTTCCTTAAAAAGCACTGGGTACTTTGTCCCAGCAATGAAGAAGGTAACTAAGACTATAAGTGTCTGTATGCATCCTGGACTTCAACTATTTGGGGTAAATACCTAGGAATAGAACTCAGGGACACATGGTAATTCTATATTTGTCTTTTTAAGAGAAGACTAAACATTTTTACAGCAGCTATACCATTTAACATTCCTACCAGTCCTGTACAAGAGTTCCAATTTCTTCGCATCCTCACCAATACTTGTTATTGTCTATTTTTTAACTTATAACCATCCTAGTGGGTGTGAAGTAATACTTCATTGTAATTTTGATTTCCATTTCTCTAATGACCAATGACGTTGAGGATCTTTTTATGTGTTTATTTTTCCTTTGAATGTCTTCTTAGGAAAAAAAAGTCACTTCAAGACTTTAGCTCATTTTAAAACTTGAGTTATCTTTTAGTTGTTGACTTTTAGAAATTTTTTGTATATTCTGGATACTAAGTTCTTATCAGATACCAGATGTCTTAGTTTGCTCAGGCAGCCATAAAAAAATACCACAAACTGGGCAGATTAAATAATTAGCATTTGCTTTCTCACAATTCTAGATGCCAGTAAGTCTAAGAGTATGGTGCCAGCAAATTGAGTTTCATTATAGGGTTTCATTTCTTGGATTATAGATGATCATTATGCTGCTTGTCTTCACATGACCTCTTTGTGTAGTACAGAGAGAAGTACAGGTAGAGGGAGAAGGAGAAGAAGACGAGGAAGGGAGTGGAAAAGAAGGGAAGAGGCAAAAAAGAGTAAAACAGAGAGGCCCTGATCTCTTCCTCTTACACAGACACTAAGCATATTCATAGGCTCCATCCTAATGACTTCAAAAACCTCTAATTAACTCCTCAAATCTCTACCTCCAAATATTGTCACACCATGGAGAATCAAAAATGTGAATTTTGAGTATCCATAAACATTCAGTCAATAACTTGTGATTTGTAAAGATTTTCTCCAATGCTGTTAATTATCTTTTCAACCTCTTGATAATGTTCTTTGCTGCACAAAAAAGTTTAATTTTTGTAATGTCTGATATATCCATTTCTTTGTTTGCTTGCTTCTTTCTTTCTCTTTCTTCCTTCCTATACTTGGGATTGAACTCGGGGCCTTCTCACTGAGCTACATCCTCAGCCTGTTTTTATTTTTATGTTTATTGTTATTTTGAGACAGAGTCTTGCTAAATTACCCAGGCTGGGCTTGAATTTATGATCTTCTTGCCTCCACCTCGTAATCCCGGAAAGCTGGGATTACAAGCGTGTGCCACCACATCTGGATAATCTACCCTTCTTTTCACACTTGTGCTTTTGGTGTCATACTTAAGAAACCCATTACCAAACCCAGTGTTATTCAAATTTCCCCCTAAACTTTCTTCTAGGAGTTTTATATCTAGAGATAGTGGTTCTCCCCGGTAATCTCACTACACTGGAAGCCCAGCCTGGGCAACTTGGCAATTTAATGAGAACTTATCACAAAATAAAAAGGTTGTGAGAACTTGCTCAGTGCAACAACCATGGATTCAGTCTCCACTATCATTCCCAAAAGCTTTATAGATTTAGCTCTTATATTAGGCTTTGATCTATTTTGAGTTAATTCATGTATATGATGTAAGAAAAAAGTCCCACTTAATTCTTTTGTATCTGGATACCTGGATGTTACAATGACATTTGTTAAGGAAACTATTCTTTCCCTCATTGAATGATATTGACACACTGTGGAAAATAAATCCAATACTACTCTGTTTCTTGAGCAATTTTTATAGAATAATCACTTATTGCTTCTTAGTTTTTCTCTTATCCACCTTAACTATGGTGAAGCTGTATTCACATTGGTTCCTCTGAACTAAAATCAAAGCTGTTTCTCTCACTGATCAGTGGTCAATCCATCTTCTTTTTCTCCAAGTTCCTTCATACTGTTATGTAATTCTTGGCTGGGAAAGAATGTCCTACGGACACATCATCTGTACATTGTCCTCCTACTCCCTCAGTAGCTCCCTTAATCTCTCATCCTTGAATATACTGTCAAAATTACCTCAAATAACTATTCCAGATCCTGCTCTTGTTCTTCTTGTCAAAATCATGGAGTTCTATCTTCTGGCCTCAAATTAGAGACTCATAGCTTCATTCATTCATTTATTCATTCAATAAATACAGTCATCGCTCTGCACCCATAGGAGATTAGTTGCAAGATGACTCTCATCCAAGGGTACTAAAATTCATGGATGCTCAACTTCCTTGTATAAAATGCCATGGTATTTATCTATATTCTAAACCATATCCACATGTAATACTCCAAACAATGTAAATGTGATGTAAAGAGTTTGTTATACCATATTATTTAGGGAATAATGACTAGGGGGAAAGTTTGTACATGTTTGATATGAATATTATTTTTGAAAATAGCTTCAACTCATGACTGGTTGAATCTTGGTACCATACAGAACCTGTAGATATGGAAAGCCAACTGTACTTGGCCAAATCCTTGTATATATCAGGCTCTGAATTTCATGCTGAAATGTTCCATTCTCTGCCCAATTTCTTTAGAGTGTGCTATGGTTTGGGTCTAGATGTCCCAGTCCAAAGCCTCATGTGGTCATAGGTGGATTTTTCAGAGGTGACTGAATCTACGGTGGCTGATGATAGGATTAAAGGTGTGTGGTTACTAAATTAGTACACTGTGTTTAACACTACCCTAATTCTGGTGGTTTTGGTAAGATAAAAAGGGCAAAAAGATGCTGTTAAGATCCCTTGCTTGTTGCTTTTGATGTCTTCTGCTGTTATGAATGGTTGTCCCTCTGCCATGTGCTATTCTTCCCTGAAGCCAACTAATTATGGACTGAAACCTCCACAAACTGTGAGCTAAATAAACCTTCTCCTCTTTAACTTAGGGTGCTGGGTATTTTGTCTTAGAAATGAGATACAAGTAACTAAGACAGAAGGGTATTTCACTGGAGCTAGTGCCTTGGTTGTCTAGTCCAGCTCCATACCTGGTTGTAGTGTTTTTTTAATGCCTTTGGCACTATGCCTATCTTTTCTGAAGTTCCTGAAATTCTACCCTGTGTTTGATCCCTCCCCCTACTACTTGACTAGAAATGAAGCTCACATAATTTTCCTAAAAACATTTTTCTCTTCTTCAGGATAATAAAAGTAGCTACCTTATATTGACACCTACTATGTGCTGGATGTTGTACTTAACCCTTGACAAATTATCACTCATGTTCATTCTGCCAAACATCATTCCAGGTACTAGGGATACAGCAAAGAACTAAACAGAGTTCCTGTCTGAAAGGAGCTTCTGTTCTCTGACAATCCTTGACATGATTCAGCAAGATACAGAGAAGGAAAGAGATTCAGGTAACTTAAATAACCTGCCCAAAACTATATGGGTATTAAGTGTCAGAACTGAAATTTTTATCTAATTCTGTGACCCCAACACTTAAGCACGCTATACTAGATCAAACTACCTCGCTCACTACAATCAGAAACCACATTTTATCATAAAATTTATCAAGACTAAAATTTTCACATTGTATTAAAACCTTGATGAATAATAACTGCATATATTAAGATGTAAATTACTTTAGAGTTAATCAGAAAATTTGTTTCACCCTTAAATCTTAATATCCTTTCAAACTGTGTTCATTTTCTTGTTTTTATAAAAAGAATAACAGTATTCTTTTAGGTAGTTTAGAATTTTCACTTATCTTAGGGTTATGCTGAGTGCTACAGATTCTCAGTATAGAAACACAGAGAAAACCTGAAATAAATTGAATTAAAAGCTCACTTACCCTAGGACGTATACTGAAAGGTAAATTTTTAAGTTGGTTTACACATTTGATACATACTTATTTTGTGTTTTTTCCAAAGAAAAATGTTATGCTAAAAAAAAAAAAACTGTGAAGTCCTTGCTATTTCACAACAAGTTAGATGAACTCATGCAGTTTCAGGGAATTCTACACTGAGCCACATCCTTGGCCGTTTTTTAATCTCTTTAATTTTGAGGCTGAGTGTCTCTGAGTCACCAAGAAGCTTGGACTGAGCTTGAACTTATGGTTTCCTACCTGAGCCTCTCATTGTGCACCACCAGATGTGCACTATCAAGCCCAGGTGGGTCTTTTCTTGAGTAATTCTTCTACTTTCTATTAAATAAGAGAGATTGTATTAAGACTAATATCATTTGTGTAGTCTCTTACAGTTTTAAATGAAATGCTTCTATGTTACTGATCACCATAACAATTTCAGTATGCCAATCTTATAGATAAAGTTCAAGGACATGCCCAAGTAGTAAAGACTTCATGTTAATTTTTACCTCCAGACTCCACCTCCATGATCTTTCAGAGAAAATAGGATATCTAGTGATCCCTGAAATTGTAGCAGTCAAAAATTCTTAGCAACACACTGGTTAAGCTCTACCCAATCAAAGTTTTAGTCACTCTAGCTATATTTTATCATCTTTCTGATATGCACTAATACACCCATCAATATTAGCAATACAGCTGTATCCAAACTTATTAGATTTCAGTTCCCAGAAATCAAGAACTCTTGACTTTTCTTACTTAGAAAATAGCTCAAATACGGAGTAGGAAGGAGAGGAGGGAAAGGGGGTGCAAAAAGAATTAAAATATACCATACAGTGCCAAATTCTTTGTGATGAATGTAATCATTATATACTACAAATACATACTAATAAAAATTTAAAAGTAAAAAAATAAGCAAAAACCTAAAAAGAAGAAAAGAATAGTGGATGTTTACTGGATATTTACTGTAGACCAGGCACTGTTTCAGCTACTTTATACTGCACATATTAATTCACATACATCACACTTCCATTCATAAGTATTCTCTGAAGTAGATCATTACGATGTCCACTTTTCAGTCAATAAAAACTGAGACAAAAAGAAGTTTCTCATTTTAACCAAGATAACATAGTGTATTAGATTACATTTGCCCAGTTTTCCTTCTTGCCATATTCCCCATCCATGGGAGAGGTATATACTGCTGCTTCATTGACATAGGCTTTTGGCCAAGGAAATGTTTATTAGCATAACACAAGCAGGGTTCTAAATGGGCCTACATGATTTGGCTTTCTTTTTTTGATCTTCTGCTGTCCACCATGAGGGAATATACCTTAAATGACTCCTCAAGAATGAGATATTACACAGAACAAGTACCCAACCTGCATCTTAGAACCTATTCCAGCCATCCCTAACTCATTGCAACAGAGCCACAGTCCCCAATGTGAGTGAAAAAATATGAACAATTTCATAGTAATTTGTTATACAGCATCATTTCAGTAAAATTATGAGTAACATTCACAGCTGAGACAAGGCAAAACCAGAATTCAAATTCTGTTGCCCATATTTGATTTGAACTACTATACTGCAAATTAATTTGAGCTACTGCACTAAAAGTAGTAGTGTCACAACTATTTGACCTGGAATATTAGCTACCTATACTCGAAGTAGTGCACTTAAAATCTTGTCTAGTATATAAAGGAAATAATATTGCTACACGAAAGAGCAGTCCAAGACAGAAAACCTTACATTTATCTATAATTGTTCTAGCTCCACCAAAACTGACTCACAGATTTTGTTCTTGAGGATCACATAGCCTAATTCAATATGTTCTACAAATGGATGTGACCAAAGCAATGGGGAGTCGATATCTTTCCTTAGATTTACTAATGGCTTTATTTTGCTTTTGCAATGGAATCATAAACTTGGGTAAAATAGCATGTTTTTATGGTGCTACACAGAGAGCATGGGAAGTCTTCTAATAGTTCCTTTCAGATTTTTCCCCAGGAACACATTAAACAATGCTGTAAATCATGTTTAACTTTATGAGTCAATCATATCATTCAGTACTTCCTTCTGGTCACTCCTCTTTGACTTGGCTTGTTTTTAACAGAGCCAAATTTGACACTGCATTGATTCCTAGGTGACATCCGTGCCATGCCTGGATTCCTGGCTCAAGATTCTCTCTGTCTTATGTAATCAGGAATGTAAATCTATTCATTCACTCAGTAAATATTTACTGAACATTTGCAAGATGAGCCATTGTGGAACACAGACACTAAAATGTCAGCTGCTGTTTCTTCTACATCATAAACTGGAGGCAAAAGAGGTTTCAAAACTGAGCCTGTAAAGGTTTCCTCCCTCTTCCTTTCACTTCTCTCCTGGTGAGTCTTGCTCTGTCCCCACTCACCTGCATATCTTTCCGACCTTTTTCAGTCCCATCAGGCCTTTGGCTGCACAACTTCCCTTCTACTCCATATATGTAAGCCTTTGATCAGGCAGGTGGTCTCTATAGCTCTTAAATAGTATTATTTGCCCATTTACATGTTAATCAACCCTTCCTTGACTGCTTTCAGGAGTTAGACACTAAGAGCTGGCTGATATTTCTAGCATTTGTAGATAAGCCATCACCATTGGAAGGAACGAAGTTGCTGGTCACAGTGTTTCCAAGAATGGAAGATGGAACTACTTCTGATATGCTCAGGTTTTCTTAATGCTTTTGAGTCTCAATACTTTTGCTTATAAAAGGTACACATACACACACACACACACACACACACACACACACACATACACACACCACATACATGCCAATATGCCTCCCAACAAAGGACCAAAGAAAATATGGAATATATATATATATAAGATGTAGATTTGTATGAATGCATACAGAGATAATTATGTTATTATAAAGAGTAAAAATACATCCATGTATGCATGAGCCCATTTATGAAATAAAACACAAATAATATTAGGACTTATTTTAGTCAGGACCTGTGCTAAACTCTTCTCATGTGTTGTCACGTATAATATTCATAGTAACTCTCCAAGTTAGGTATTATTATTTCTCCCCACATTGCAGACAAGGAAACAAGAAATGATAATTCAGTTCCAAGATTAGTAAGTGTTAGGGAAAGGATTTCAACTCTAGACACAACTTTCTAATTTTTGTTGAAGTATTATTCTTATGTGGAGAAAATGGAGTCAAAAAATTATAAAGCACCATTTCTTGTCATTTGACTGCTTATATGCTGTTAGTTCCTTCAGAACAGTGGTTTCCCATTGTGTGGAACTTGTAGTATGGGTGGTAGGAAAAATAATTTCAGGAGTGGCTTTTAGCAGGTCTCACATCTACCATTAAATAATTTTGAGTCACATACTGAAAGCATTATGCCCTGCTCAATTCTTTTTATTCCCTGATTACATCACTACCAAAGTTCCTACCCAGTGTTTTAGTCCTTAATATTCTCTAACACTTGCTGATCTCTTTCTTTTCATTTCTTTTCTTTCTTGGGTTTTTTTTTCTTTTTTTTTTTTTTTTTTTTTTTTTTTTTTTTTTTTTTTTTTTTTTTTTTTCTTTCTTCTTTTTTTTTTTTTTTTCATTTTTTTACAGAAAGCCAGCCTCTGGCTCTAAGCAGGCAAGTGTATCTAGTTAGAATTCAGTAATATTGTGCTTTTCTATTGTACTTGCATCTATGGTAATCTATTTAAGGCCAGTGATACAAGGTATTCATTTATTGAAATGATGTAAATGTTTCTTCTTTTAAAGAAATGTAGTTGAGATTACTCTTCCTTTAACTCTGTTAATTTAAACAGAAATTTAATTATGTAGCAGAGTAAGTAGTATATGGATACAATAAAAGTCAGTATTTATATGAATAAAATATGAAATACTGTACTGTGCTGACTATAAAACAAATCCCTCAGATAACCATGAAACTGAATGTACCTGCCTACACACACCAACCATTTGTCAACCAGTTAATGCCAATAAGATATAACATGAATAATATTTCTTTTATATAAATGGAATTGGAATAGTAAAATGTAATCAAAGTTTCTACTGCTATTCAATAATGAACCCCAATAGGGTGAAGGGGGAAAATGTTGAGATTGTAACAAAAAAGTAAGGAAACAAATTTTATGTACATGGGGGGTGGTAGGGTGGGTAGGGCTATGGGAAAAAATGAGAATTAAGTTGTGTCTTATACTGGTACAAATCCCCATTATGGAGTGCAATCATGATGTGTATATTTAATGTACCAATAAAGATTAAAAAATAATGAACCCCAAAAAATATATAGTTCACTTAACTTTTTTTTTGTACTAAGGATCAAACTCAGGACCTTGTGCTTACAAGGCCGGAGCCTGCTGACCTAAATCGCCAGCCAAATATGTAGTAAAGATCATAATAACTGGTGCTTATTTAGTCCTAGATATAAGCCAGACAATAGTTTATATTTTTCACTATAGGTTTACAACCCATTGGCCAGTTAATGATACCTTGTCATCTGATAAAATGTGTCAATGACTCTAGATAAACAAATATGCTCTTTTATGCATATATTAACTAATAACAGTAATGCTATAAAATAGGTATAATTATCTGTATTATGCAGATAAGAAAATTGAACTGGAGAAGTTAAGTAACATGTCTAAGATTATGTAGATTATAAATCTAACTCCAGAGTCTGCGCTCTTAATTACTATGCTAGACTACCACTTGATATTAAAATCATTCCAAACATCTATGCAAATTCTTATTCTTCATAACTACTTTCTAGTATACAAGAAACTGAATCCCAATTACCCTTTGACACGCCAATAATTACCAGGCCAATCACATTTTTTTCTTAGAAAATCTACTTCATCTTCTACCACAGACATAGCAAGCTTACTGAAATCCTTGCATTAGTCGAATTTTCCATTACCAGACACAATACTCAACACTCACAACTTGAAGGAAGATAGTTTTAAGTTGTCTCTTGATTTCAGGGGATTCAGTTCATGTTTGGACAGCTCCAAGGCACATCACCACTGAAAGATATGACAAAGCAAAGCTGCTTAGTTCATGGCAGTCAGGAAGCAGAGCAGGGAAGAGTGCCAGAGAGAAAGGAGAAAAAGGACCAGTATAGATTCCAAAGTCATGCCTCCATGTTCCACCAAGAAGTATGCTCTACCAATCCCCTGGGCAGCTACCAACACAATCAAATTAACATAATCAAGATAAACCATCCAGGCTATGATATCCTCTTCCTCAGTCACAGTTGAATAGATCAGAGATTTACAATTGACCCAATCTGAGTCAATTAAGTACTTTCTCCCTGGAATGCTAAACTGAATTGCAAAATCAGGATACCAAGACAGTGAATTAAGTCAACACAGGGCAGGATTAGTGTCATGACAAGCCAAGGTCACACATAAGTTAAGGTTCTAGAGATGAGAAAAATTACTTAAGAAATAAGATCAGTTAACCTTTCTGAGAGAAGAAATTGTGCCATGGTTCCATAAGAGTAGGCATGATCCCTTTCAGCACCTGACATCCCAGGTCCCATTTTTGTGAAACATGGTTACCGCTGAGTTCTTATCCTTGAGTGATTGTGAGGCTGTGGTATTTAATGTGACAATAAATTCCACTTGAAGGAAGCTTAAGTAGATTTTTGTCTCTAGTTATCAAACATGCCTAAACTGGGACAAATTTGCATACAATGGCTCTTAAAGGGGAATCTAAAACTCCTCACAGAGTGATGGTAGGATTAGTAGTGATGAGATGGCACTAGTCTCAGGCTGGGAAAATGGTAGTCCACATACTGGTGACAGAGCAACTGCTTAAGTCATAGCCAGAACTCTCAAGAGTCTCCAAATGCATACTCACTGAGAAAGACAATTCAGGGGACTTGTTAACCAAGTATAAGAATGTCTGAGTGAGTTAGCTATATATGGTAATTTAAGGAAAATATATCAGGAAAGAGAAAAATTCCTCCCAAAGTACCATCCTGGAGAATGATAAAGAAAAACAAGGCACTTCAGTAAGTTTCATAGGCTGCTCTTTCCATCTATAGCAGTTTACCCCAGGGAAGTATTGAAAATTCTCTAAGGATTAGGATGTGCTCAGCAGGGAACTTTAAAATATTTTACTGAGTGATGCTTTGGAAAGTTGCTAGTAGGCCTTGTAGTCATAAATAAATCATCTTGTAGAGATTAAATTATACATCATTGTTAATTATTATTCAGGTGTAATAAGTTTAATTGATTCCAAGAGAATGGATCTCTTTTAGATGATGTAGTAACTGCCAGTGACAGTTTGTGATTTGAAGGGTGCACTGATGGGAAAGACTGAAGATTTTAAAGTTTTTTATTTGTTAGTTATGAGAGATATTTTAAAATATATAAATAGGACTGATAGGGGGTAAAGGCGGTAGGGTGGGTAGGGGTATGGAGAAAAAATGTGAATTAAATTGTGTCATATACTGGCGTAAATTCTCATTGTTGAGTGCAATCATGATGTGTATATGTAATGTACCAATAAAGATACATTATATATATATATATATTATATATATTATATATATAATATATATATTATATATATATATATATATATATATAAAAAGGGAGAGAGAGATATGATTGATGCTCTCCCTTAGTCTGTGATTACCCTGTCACTAGGAGATAAGATTGGTTAATGCTCAAAAGTTTCAACTATGAGACAGTGACTTCAAGTAAATTTACAAAATCCAGTTGATTGTTGGCTTTAGTTTTGTTTGTTTGTTTGTTTTTGTGTGTGTGTCTATGTGTGTGTGTTTTTGGGTTTTTTGTTTTGTTTTGTTTTGTTTTTGGGGGGGTTTTTTTGTTTTGTTTTTTTGAGAGAGGGTCTTGCTTATAATTCAGGCTGGCCCTGAGCTCAGCCTCAAACTCATCACAGCAATCCTCCTGCCTCTGGCTCCAGAGTGCTGGGATTACAGGCGTGAGCCACCATGCCTGGCACTGTGGTATGTGGTACTGGTTGCTGCTGGGGTGAGTCTCCACGCCTAGTATTGCTATGTGGTTACTGGGGATCGAACCCAGGCCCTTGTGCTTGCAAGACAGGCACCGGAACCACTGAGCTATATCCTCAGCCCTGATTGTTGTCTTTTGTCTCCTCCAATCAAAGAGAAAAAAGAAAAGAAATTTTGTCACCAATCACACCTCAGTTAACTGAAGTCAGGCCCACTTCTCCAAATCCAATGAACTATTACATAAGCTTGCCTGAGTTGTTTTTCCCTCCCCAACCCACTGTGGACCAGGATGATCAGAAATAAGCAAAGTGATATTTCAGTGAGTATATGTGGTGGCCATACAAATATGCCAATTAGATGTTTTTCAAAAAGGAACTTGCTGCAGAGTTCCCTCATGCTGACAGCACCTGTTATGACAGCTTCAGGACAAATTTCAGATTTAGAGTTGAGGCCAAGCTATTCCATAGCAGCACCATGAAATGACTCACCATACTAAAAGGACTAAGGACTGGCCATTTTGTCCAACACTGGCAACCGGTAATGGCAATCTTTACTGCAGAGTTAATGGCTTGGTTGTTTGGTTGCTAGATCTGTACCACAATCTGCAGATTTCCCCTCCACTTAATCTTGTTCCAGGCCCCTTTTGTCATTCACAAGCTTTACCCTCAATAAAACCATTGTATTCTTCACTCTCTCTCCATATTGTCTTTGACAAAGATTTAACTGACACAATGCAATTTCACTTTTGTTTGCTGCTATCTCAAGGCCAGCACTATTTTCATGACAACTTCTCCGATAGAAAAACAGCACACATAAGAAGGCTTGTGATATTTTGTTTCTTCTTTTAAACTATAACTGATCTAATATGTTAGAAGTCTGAATCTACTGAGACCCAGATGAGAGGAGAGTTGCAAATGCAGCTGGGTGCAGGCATATGCCTGGTGAAATACACTATCTACCTTCTGTGCTCTCCTAGGTTTCTAGGGGTTAAAACTAGTACTCTAATTGGGAAAAACACAAAATTTAGTCCTCGGAATGAGTATGCCACAGAAATATATCATAAATTGTAAAACTCTGAACCATGGGACCCCTCTAATCCCTAAGTTCTCCCTGTTGAAGAGATTTGCTACTTCTTTCAAACAGAAGGCCAAACCTGAAATGCAGCTGGACTCATCACAAGCAACTGACTGAAGATCTTCCTACATGTCAAGGACCAAACTGGGAATGCAAGACACAGCAATAGAGGAAAAGGAAATCCCTACCTGCACAGAGTATGCATTCTAGAAGTGTGTTAGGGGATTGTACCAGATAACAAAATGATCAAGCACATTTAAATTTTATTTTTTAATGAATTGAGTTCATTGATACATTTTAGGAATATAGTCTGATCACATTCCTCATTCACAATTTGCACCTGTTCATGATGCATCTTGATTCTTAATTTTTGTCATTCCTCTGCCTTCCCTTCAAATCACACTCCCTATATAAATAAGTTTTGCTTCCATTTTATTCTTTTTACCATCAATTTTTTTCTTTCCCTTCTTTGCTTTCTCCTGCCCCACCCAATTACAATTTCCCTTTGAATATTTTTGTCCTATTTCACAATACCTATCACACATTCTGGACCTCTTTTACATCTTCAGTTTCTCACACCAGAGAAACAATACGGTATTTAAATATCTGTGTCTTATTTATTTCATTTATTAGCATGGCCTCAAAATGCATCCATTTAGCTATGAATGTCTGATTTATCATCCTTTATGGCTGAGTAATACTGTTTTATTTAAAACACACATATAATCTTTATCCAGTCTCAGGCTGATGGGCACTTGAGCTGCTTCAAAGATTTAGCTATTTCAAACTATGTTGCTATAAACATGGGTGCACATATGTTGCTGTGGTATAATTCTTTTAAATCTTTCAGGAAAATACCCAGCAGAAAAATAGCAGGATCATATGGGACAGCTAATCCTAGTTCTTTGAGGAATTTCCGCACTGATCTCCACGTGGTTGCTCCAATCTACATTCCCACCAACAGTGGAGAAGAGTTCCTTCTTCCCACAGCCTCGCCAGCATTTGTTGTTGGTTGTTTTTGTAATAGCAGCCTTTCCTTCTGGAGTAACATGGAATTTAAATGTAGTTTTCTTCTGCATCTCTCGAATGACCAGCGATGTTGAGCATTTCTTCGTATGCTTCTTAGCTGTTTTTACTACTTCATCTGAAAAATATCTGTTTATTTCAGATGTTTACTTTCAAACTGGGTCTTTAAATTTGGAGGAAGCTGATTTTTTAAAAGTTTTTTACATATCCTAGAGAGTAGTCCTTTGTCTGAGGAACAACTGGTAAAGTTTTTCCCAAATTGTAGGTTTCTGTTGGCAATTTTTCTTTCTGTGTAGAAGCTTTTTAATAAGATGACATCCCAGTTCTTGATTCTTTCTGCTAGTTCTTGTGCTACTGAGGTTTTGTTCATAAACTCCATTATATGCCAATATCTCCAAGAGTTCTACCTAACCTATTTCCCAGCAGGTTTAGTGGGGGTTTTTTTTTAATCTTTAGGTCTTTAATCCAGTTCAGTTCATTTTAGCGCATAGTGAAAGATGCAGGTCTAGTTTTAATCTTTGGCAGGTTGAAACCCAGTTCTTTTCAGAACCATTTACTAAAGAGGCCATCTTCCCTCCGTTGAGGGTGTTTGGCTCCTCGGTCAAAGATGAAGTGGTTTGATGTGTCTTGAGTTGTTTCTACATCTTCTAGTCTGTTCCATTGATACTTGGGTCTGTTTCTTTGCCGGTATCATGTTGTTTTTATCACATTGGCTTTATAATATGGTTTCAAGTTGTGGGTTGTGATACCTCTGTCATTTCTTTGTTGCTTAGGATTGTTTTTGCTATCTAGGTCTCTTGTGGTTCCAGATGAATTTTTCGATTATTTTCTCTAGATCTGTGAAATATAATGTTGAAATTTCAATCAGAATTGCATTAAATCTATATAGCAGTTTCAGGAGTATGGCCGTTTTTTTTCTTTTTTTTTAAATCTTTATTGGTACATTAAATATACACATCACGATTGCACTCCATAAGGGGGATTTGTACCAGTATAAGACACAACTTAATTCTCATTTTTTCCCATAGCCCTACCCACCCTACCACCCCCCCATATACATAAAATTTGTTTCCTTACTTTTTTGTTACAATCTCAACATTGTCCCCTTTCACCTTATTTTACATCGAGCATTTTCTATTTCAT
>PVIR01022740.1:0-27784 GCA_004026965.1 Petromus typicus
AAACTGAGAGAACACATGAGAAAAAGGCAAGATGCTGGAGAAAAGCATGATGTATGAATAGAAACTGGAAGCAACCATTCAGTGGTGCAAAACTATAGTCAGAATTAGGAAAAGAAATCAAGAACCGTGCAGGGGTTTCCATCATGCCCTCCCTCCTATGAGAGCAAAGGCAGCTGAGATGAGTTCTATAAACAAGGATAATTTCTATGTAACGTGAATCAACAGAGCAACGATCAGTAATTTTGTGTCACTAGTAAGGATAGAGTAAAAAAAGTGACTCTAAGCAATATTTAGAAAGTAAAATTAGCAAACTTTGATGACAGGTTGGAGATGAGGGAAAGGTTAGGTAAGGATGACATATAAATCAAGACGGATTTCTGACTTCTGTGTTGTATAAATTCAGATGTCTAATGACTTTAGGAGCCAAGCTCACTGGAAGTGCTCCTAGGAGTTACTAGTAGCCATGAGGTAGTTGAAACCCAGGAAGTGAAGATAATATTGTAGGAGAAAAATATTGAAATGAGAGAAAAACTAAGCACATAATTTTGAGGAATCTCAAAAAGGGAGGCCACAAGAGAATACACAAAGAGTTATAAGAATGATCAGACACTGGCATGGTGTCAGAAGCCCATGTCTGAGCATTTTAAGAAAAGTTGGTGAAAAATGGTATCAGACGAAGACCAAGTAAACTTTTGGGATTTGACAGTTTGTAAGTCACTAACTCTATCAAGAATAGGTGGCAATTGACTTTAAGGAGATAGAAAATTAGTAGTAGGTAAAAATGTTGAGTAAAGCCCCTTAAGGATTTTGTAAGGGTCTTCTTGAGAAAAGGGATAAGTTCTCCTTGTACCGTTCATGTTCTAACCTTTGGAGGTCTATAGGGATCAAAGCAAGCTGGATGTTACCATTCAGCACTTACTTTCTCAGAAGATGGAAGGTGAGATGGGATCAGACATATACAAAAGTCTGGGAAACGAACACAAATAGGAATGATTTTAGAAGGTGGACCAGAAAGGTAATTTATGCCATTTATGGAATTTTTCCAAATGGAGTAGGAGATTGATAAGGGCTGAGATGTTGAGCACTATGGGTTTTCCCATTCAGAAACAAGTAATAAACATAAAATTGAATGCCAATGTCACCCATAAATTTCCAGTGTCTACATGCAGTGTAATATATTTATGCAACATAGAATTTTTAATTCACAAAGTAATTCTTTTACCAGAAATTTTTGAATGAGATGTGAGCAGAAAGCAGATATTCATGAAGCTCACTGAGGAAGGCAGTGCATGGAAGAAAGTGCTGTTTGTGGCACTCCTTGCAGCACAAGAAGGTGCTGACTCTCCTACAGAAACACCGATGATTGTATTTGCATGCTGTAATTTTTTCTCTAATGAAGTTCTGCCTAGAAGTTCTCTGTTACATTTCTAGGGAATAATCAAATTCATGCTATTGTAGTAACTATATATTAAAATTTTAGCAATATGCATGATATTAATGACTATTAAATCATATTTGAACTCAGATAATTACAAATCAGGCAAACTTTCATATATTCTTGCCTTCACTGATGTATTTAGCAAATCTTAAGGATCTAATGAGTTTCACAAAATCAGTAGCTGCTAAGCTGGAGCAGTAAGTGGAAGTTAAGAATGTTATCTCTCCTCTAAAGTAGAATGCAACATCTAAAAAGTATATGAATGAAATGAAGGTAACTAATATAGACATATTTAGTGTTATATCTGTTTATGAAATTGTAAAACAAGATGTACTGTTAAATGTTTTGCATTAATCACTATTTCCTTTTTATATGTATCTGATGGATTTTAAACAAATGATTAATTGAGAGAGACACCAGAGAAATTACATGAGCTAATGTATAGAGTTGAAAATCAAGCAAAAATGTTTAGCCAGAAATATGGCAATTGATGAACTTTTTAAAAAGAAGAATTGACTTACATTTACTTTTCTTCTTAGTTATCAAATCAACTCAGCTACATTTTGGCAGTTTAAAAAGGTCAGGGAACTCTAGGGTAAAGTACCTGGTAATCTCAAGAGAACTTTCTTAGATTGTTAAATGGAGAATATAAGGCATAGATTCATTCTATACATAAACATCTTTGAACCTTTAGAGTCAAGTAAGATTTAAGTTGAAGGATTTATATAGTAGAAATCAAAACACAATATTATTTAAGTCAGATTAGAGCCAAATTTACTATTTACAGTTTATTAAGCTTTGAAATTAAAGTAAAAGATCATGCTCTTTTCAAAAGTTTTACAAGCTCTCCTTTTATAGTGATGTGAATTTAAGTTAGTGTCAACTAATTTATCAAAACTTCCACTTCTGAGATAGTCGTGTATTACTACCCTGTGTTTATAAATTTTGAGACTGCCAACAATTTTGATTAGAGGGTGAAGTAGAAATGCATGTTAGTTTAGTCTGCAGCTTCAATTGTCCATGTAGTTGCTAATAAGAAACAGTAATCAGAGGTCCCCAGAGTAAAAACACCAGCAATGAAAATTTGGACTTCAGTGAATGACAAGGGAAAAGCTTTGTTTTCCTTATTAACTTCAAATTAACATGACTTTACTGTCAAATGCCATACTGTCAAGCTCAATGTTTGTTGCCTTTTCCTACTAGGTTCAAAAATAGAACTTATGAAGGGTCACTTTAAAAGTAAAAATGCTAAGCAGTTTTCACTGTGAAATGAGCTGCTAGAAGATGCAGTGTTCTTTCCCACAGTGTCTGGGAAGCCAGTCCATCGTCTGGTGTGATCGGTGGTGACGGTAACCTACCTCTGTCACTGCTCAGATGAGTGACGCTATTATCAGCACTGACAGCTATCTATGTGCTACACTGTTTTGCACCGGATTATATACTGGTTCATTGTCAAGCCAGTGTGACATTTCTGAGTCAGTCGCTATTTTCATTCTCTTGCTAATGAAAAGCACAGGCTGTGAGATGTTAAACAGCTTGCCCTTGCCCTGAATCGCCTGGCTCATAGGAAGCATAACTGGAATTTGGATCTTAGTAGCCCAGCTGCAGAAGTGACACTGAATCACTAATCACATCACTGTTGTTCTAAAATCATATAGAAATAGCCGTGTCCTAGCTCAGTCAAGCCCACTGCGTGTCTAATTTCAACCCACACTGCGAGTCAGAGTTATTTATAGTCAAATACCACCACCTTAGTTATCCAACTCTATTTCCTATCAGGAAATTTTGTTCATTTATATAACCAATGAACATTTAAAAATCAATGTAATGATCCTGGATCTGCGGCAAACTAAGTATACAGATGGAAACAAACTAAAGTTACTGATTTTCAGGTACTCTGTCAGTGAGGGACGCTGCCATATAAGTTGGTAGTTACATGATTCCATTTCCCACTCCATTATTTTAAATTTCTTTCTCTGGGTGTATCTTGGCCTTTTGTTAACATGCTTCTTCCTGTACATTTTAGAGATTTGTTTAAATTAATAATTCAATGTCCAGTATAACATACCTATGTTTAAGAAAACTTAAATTCCTAGTTATTACATAAGGGATTATCTGACCCATAATTGGCTAAGTAAATTCAGGAAATATTTCATTCTTCTGAATAAGAGTGGGTTTTTAATGAATAAAGTGTGACTATCTTCTAATGTAGGAGCATTAACATATTTAGTTTTTCTTCCATAAAGGTGCAGTGTGTCTTAAGGCAGATGGCCTATCCCTCATAAACAGGCCTTGTGCATTGGTCGGGGTAGTTATCAGTGTGATTGAAATAAAACAGGAATGGTACATGTTCTTGGAATTAAAAGTATGAGGAAATATTTATAGCAATTCAACTATGACTTTATTTTATTATGAAGGAGACCTTTATGATCGGTTATATTTTTGTGTTTGTCCTATCACATTTTTATTTGTAGGCCACCTATCCCTGAGTTATTTTATTTATTTATTTATTTTTTAGGTTTTTTGAGACATGGTCTCACTTTGTGGTTCAGGCTGGCCCTGAGCTCAGCCTCAAACTCACATCACAGCAATCCTCCTGCCTCTGCCTCCCAAGTGCTGGGATTACAGGCGTGAGCCACCACATGTGGTACTGGTTGCTGCTGGGCGTGAGTCTCCATGTCCAGGATGATATGTGGTTACCAGGGATCGAACCCGGGTCCTTGCGCTTCCAAGACAGGCGCCGGAACCACTGAGCTAACTCCCTGGCCCTATCCCTGAGTTATTGATTTTAAAACTATTTTCATAATTTACTGTAGTCTTGTCCTCTTGAGTGTCACAAATATTGATTTTTTAAAAATGATTGTGAGGATTGTTTAAATTCATGTAATGGATTTAAGTAATCATAATATCAAAACGATGATACTGACATAAATACATGCAGCCAATGATTCCATTATAGGGATATACTTTGTTTATTCATTAACTTCTGCCTATTTTTTTCTTTCCCCTTTTTCCTTCTAAATTAGACTAATTTGAATTTTTCCAAAGGGTGAACACCTGAAGCTGTATTTAAAAGTTCAAAGTGTGAATAAAATGAAGAACTGTGAAATCAGCCGATAGCTTGGGAACATTTACTAAGTGTATGGGAGTTGAAGGGACATGGAAAGAAGAGAGTAAAGATGGCTCACTCCTGTGTGGATCTCTCAGTGACAGATAAATTAATCCATGGATGAAAAAGAATGCATATAAATTTAGATATGGATAAGCAATAAAATGTTATGTTTCAATGTCATAGGTGGTATTTCACTGAAGTTTAATGGAAAAATTATTAGTAAGAGCTAGAGTGATGTAAAAATCTTCATGGAGCTATATCCAAACTGAACTTACGGGCAACTATATTTCTACTCAGGGAGAAATCATGTCAGGGCTTTGCATGTGGGAAAAATCTGAGGAAGACATTCATGCTACTGGAAATAAAGCACCCAGACAAGTTTATCATGAGCAACATTGAGATATTTTGTCACTGACCAAAATATCTTCTATTTTGAATTATGTTTTAGTTTTGTTTTTAGTGCCTAAAGAGGTTAAGTAGTGACTAGTTTTGTGTTCCAAGGTTAACTTCTTTGAGGACAGAGAGATATAGTCATCTTAGAGAAAGACCTATAAGATGAGAAAGGTATTTTTTGAATTTTAAAAGTTCTTCCATTTACATTTCTGAACTGAATTTCCTCAGAGGTTTAATCATGGATCAGAGTCAGTGAAAAGTAGGGATGTAAGGAAAATACTTGGCTAAGAAGAAGGGAGAGAGAAAGCCCTTGCCAATCTGGAAAGGGAAAAATAGGTAGAAGGACAAATTAGGTCAGAGACGAATGTCCTTGTTTACCCTTAGGATAGAACTTTTGCCTATGTGGGGTGTGGAAATATCCAGATAGGTGAGGAATAAAGCCAAAGTACGAATCTTTGCTCAAAAAATCTCTTAAAAGTTGATGCAAAGTCCAAGAACTTGAGGCTGTGTGGGGCTTACTCTATCTTTGTGTAATGCAGAGGACAGACTGGTGAGGAAGGACTGACAAAGTGGGCCTGGGAAATCCCTTCCAATGTTCTGTGCAACAAAGGGGCTCTTGCAGCAACTACATATGGCTGCTAGGGACCTGGGGACAGCAGTGAAGTGAGAGTTACAGGACGACTGTGGTGAGGGGCACATGACCCCCTCAGCATGGATGTGCTGCCTTAGTCTAGGACAAGGTCCAGGCAGAGGCTGTGTTTGGAACTCAGAAGATCTGAGGGTGAAGAGAGGGCTGTGCTGGTGATAAAGGGATGATGGATTGTGTGGCTCCTGACCATGCCAAGGACAAACTGCTTGCTTATCAAGCAGATCACAGCTGTCCTTTCAAGACCAGTGAGCAACTTACAGGATCACACAGGGACCTGCACAGGGAGCAGCATCTCTTCTGCTCAGAGTCCTGAGGATGTCCAGGTTCATCTCACATCCACGAGGTCCCCTGAATAGAACAGGGAGCAAGCAAAACTTGAAAGAACAAAAGTGGTTCTTTGAAGAATTTTGGACCCAAATGTGACTGTATTTCTGTCCAACAAAGACTAAGTTTGCTGAAAGACAAAATTTAAACCAAGCAAGAATAAATAAATATAAACACCAAAGTCAGTGGTTCGTTATCATCATCACCATCATCACCACTTTTTAAAGTTTTTAAATGTTTCTACCATTTCTCATTATGATGGAGGTTTGAGAGAAAATTCTGATCATGCATAGAAAATAAAAGCCACTGCCTTTCTTAAGCGATCCTTATTCTAGTTAGTTTCGGGTCACTTTGCTAAGTGTTTGGAGACTATGAATAAATCAAGGCTCACAGGGTAGAGGTTGTGTTAGGAAGTCATGATATGTGGAATCAGAAATATATAAATATTTGTCTGGATGTGGGAAACAGCAACATATTGACTTTGGATCTGGAGACATATTCAATATGTTTTATAAGAAAATGTGTTCTTTATAAATGCCAAAGTTCCTGAAGATGAATCTCAGAAGAAATGTTGGATGAGTGATGAGTGTTTCTCTGGCTGTGGCTTTATCTAAGCCATAGATAGAGTCTGTCTGGTGACTAAGCTAAGACAGTGGGGACATATGGGGCCATGTGGTGCTTTAGTGCTGTGGATAAGTGCGTGTGCGTGTGTGAGTGTGTGTGTGTGTGTGTGTGTGTGTGTGTGTGTGTGTGTTGTATCTATTGTCTTTCATGAAAGTCTGTTACAGGATGGCTCCACTTTGTGTTACAATGTGTTTGGAAAAACCACACATTGAATCTGAGACTCATAAAGTAAATCACATTTTTCCTACCGAATGATGTTTTAATTATGGTTAAATTTAAGACTCAGGATCAAATAAACCATAGCTGGAATCAACAGTGCAACACAAATGGAAAAAAATTCATCTCTCATAAACTTTTAAAATAAAGTGAAAGAAGCAAAATTATGAATTTTATATAAGGCACCTTATGGACAAATTGATTATACTATAAAGTTAGACAAATGATAGGTTTTAATAATGAACTATGTTTATCTTTATAATTTCACTTGTCATTTTAAAACCAGAAAAAATAATTTAAGAATAGTATCAATGGTTGTGTGTCTAAAAATAAGATAGCTTGGAATTTTAACTACTTATTTAATCTTTTTTTTTGAGACAGGGTCTTACTTTTAAGCCGACCCTGAACGCACCTTGTAGCCTAGACAAACCTCAAACTCCCAGCAGTCCTCCTACCTCTGCCTCCAGAGTGATGGGGTTACAGGTGGGAGCTACCATGCCTGAGCTTAACTATTTATTTTTCGTGTATATTTGTAAGTTTCAACTGATCTCCAAAGTGGATTATTAAATGTAAAACTACCCACTAAGATTTCTTTAAGAAAAGTAAGTCTTCAATATTTCACTAAGAATTTTTCCTGAAAAATTTAGAAAAAAGAAAACTTGCTTCAATGTTGCATGTATCAACATCTGTATGCCAAATTACCATGCACTTAGTAGCTTAAAACAATCCATACTTATCTTCCAGTCTCCATGGGCCAAGAGTTTGGTACAGCTAAGCTAGAGTCACTACTTCATTCAGTTTCAAAGTGTCAGCCAAAGCTCATGGGGTCTTTTCTGAAGCTCGAATTGGGAAGATCTGCCTTTGAGTTCACAGGGTTCGGGCAGAATGCAGTTCCTTAAAGACTGCCAGACTGTGGGCCTGAGTTCCCAGGTGAACATCTCATTACTTAATTAAAACACACCAAATGGTACATAAAGGATAGTTTTCCCCTAAAAATTCAATATTGGTAAATAATGTCTTGCAGGTAAAGACATCTAAATATGAGTTTATTGAAAATAGAAAAATACTATTGTGTTAATTTATGTAACCACTGTTTCGAGAAATTTTTGTTGGAGATGCTTTCTTTGTATATAAAAGCTAACATTCAGCTACAAGTTAGACAAATCAATTTCAGTTCCTGTTTCCTTCGATAAGACTGGTGTAACTGGAGAAATCCTTTAAACTTTCTAAGTGACCTTAACTAAAATATACCTTATTTATAAAATGGTGATGCTAATAACATATATATCAAGTATTGTGATAATTAATTTGTTTATTTTTGAAATATATAACTAATGAGCATCTATGTTTCCTGCTCTCTTATGAATGTAGTAGTGAAACAAACTAATGTGAACTGTAAACTCAAGGAGATAATAAATGTTACAGAGATTAAAAAAAGAGTAAATGAATAGATTGATAAATGGTGATCTTTAGGAGATTCAAAGAAATCCCCTCTTATATGGCAATACTGGAGCACAGACTTGAATGTTGGAGAGAGAGCATAGAATATTTGAGGAAAGGGCTTCCCAAGTTGACGATGGAGAAGAGGCCTGAGGACATTAAGAGTTTTGACCAAGTATAGAGAGATGCTTGGGGGACAGTCTGCTCTCTAGCAAACCATTACCTTTATTATATCTTCATACTTATTCTTATCCCCAAATACTCATTTTTAAGACACTCAAAAAAACTCTGACATAGGAAGCGAGATGATATCCTTAGGTGAGAGCACGCCATGTGTTATGTTATTAAAGAACAGTTCCACAGAGGCAACTGTCCAAGAAAATGAAACAAAATTGGAAATGGTTTTGTAAAATTTCACTTCGGATAGCAATGTTTTGTGGCTGGAAGTGTAAGGGATGAAAACAGCATGCGAATTCCAAGAAAGAAGCACAGAATGGAAAGGGAATTTACAATGTGTCAGACAGGGTGGCAACATCTTGCGGCGTGTGGGTTGCGTCTCAGTGCCGGGAAAGGTATGTCATGTGCCTGATTCTCGCCCGCGGCACACCACGAGGGAGGCTGAGTTGGCGACCACAGCTAAGATACATCAGCAGCAAGTTTTGCATATTGCAAGTCATGATCTTCATTCTTATTTCTCCAAAGTTGATTTTTTACACTTGTCACAAAGATGGACCATAAGAGAAATACAAGAATTTTTTGTGGGAGATAAAGAGGGTAGCTGTGGCACTTAAGGCTGTTTTTAGATTAACCCTGTTGGATGTAGAGTCCCCAAAAATGTGACTAACAATGATATACTTTTCCACTTTCAATATATATATTTATATATGGTATATAATTATATATGTACAATTTGCTTAATGGAGGATATTACATGAAGTGTTGAAAATATACATACAATAACCCCAAATTCAGATATGTATGTATTAAATACATAAAATTTTTACAAAGGAGTAGTAGTTAAAATTTAGGGTCAGATGAGAGAGTAACAAAATATGAAGAAAATAAAATAGAAAACAGTTGAAGTAAAAAGAAGTCTATAAATTCAAAGGTTTACTGCAGAAAGAGTAATAGCACAGCCAAGACTTCAGCAAATAAAAAGATGAAATACAAAAGAAGAAAAAGGATCATGTATGTCTTACTACATTTGAAATCCAGGAAAAAATACATTAACACTAAATTTCAAGTTTATATCCACTCATCAGTTTAGCTTTGTATTTGTGGCATGTATATTAAGTAAACTGTAAACTGAGTCAACTTTGCTAGAGATAAGTTCAGACCATGAACTCAGAAAACTTAACTGCTAACACTGAGCTAGTAGCAATTACTGTATAAAGTTATTATACTCTCTTTAAACAGTTAGAGTTTGCACATGGTATAATTTTTTTTTAAGGTTTTTTGAGACAGGGTCTCGCTTTGTGGTTCAGGCTGGCCCTGAGCTCAGCCTCAAACTCACATCACAGCAGCAATCCTCCTGCCTCTGCCTCCTGAGTGTGCTGGGATTACAGGCGTGAGCCACCACGCCCAGCACTGTGGTATGTGGTACTGGTTGCTGCTGGGCGTGAGTCTCCACGCCCAGTATGGTATATGGTTACCAGGGAATCAAACCCGGGTCCTTGCGCTTGCAAGACAGGCGCCGGAACCACTGAGCTAACTCCCCAGCTCAGCACATGGTATAATTTAATGAAGAAGTGCTTATCAGTTTGGTCATGTTGCACATCCCCATAATCCTCAAACTCTAGGAATTTGAGACAGGAGAATCCCAAGTTTAAGCCTAGCCTGGGCAATTTAACAATTTAAGGAAATCCTCTCTCAAAATAAATAAAAGAGATGAGGAGGACATAGATCAGTGTAAAGACTTTGGTTCATTACCCAGTTCCAAATAATTTCACTAAATACTGATGCAAATTAAGTTTATGGTCAATGGTCATCAGTAATCATCAGATGCACAGAGTGGAAATACTTCTTAACACAGAATCTTGTTTATTTATACAGAGGCAGTGGAAATTTATCTCATATCTCACTTATCCTCACATAGGATCAAAAACGTTTTGAAATAAAAAATATTAAGTTGCATGTATTGCCTATAGTGGCTGAAATACGTTCTTTGTAACATAATGGTATCTCACCTTTCCATGTCATGCCACTGGAAGAACAAGAACTCTCAGAAAAAGTCATTTAGGTATAGAAGGCAATTTATTATGAATCCTTTAGCCAGAGAGGCATCCTAGGGCAACCAAAGTTTAGTAAATAGCCTCGAAGATGATAATGAAAATAAAGAGCTTTTTATAAGATCTAGTATCTTTCTTTAAAAACTGCATATTCCACCCTTAATAATTTAACTACTTCTCATTTTTTAGATTAATCAGCCTTTCTCCATGACTATCAAAACACCATCCTTCCCTTAGTCCTAATCCCATCTGGATCCAACATTCTGGCCTGGCATTCCTGGCTCTCTTTTCTATTTTGTAGTTTACTTTTAGCGCCTTTATTTTTAAGTCTCCTGTCTTAGGCTTCCTTCAGCTGCCCTCAAATCAGACTCTTCATTGCAGTTGGGACTCCTCTGACATTGACTCTGTATTTCTGTATTGGTAACATTACATAGTTGTGGGCTCTCAGCTGTGCCAGGCCAGTGTGTTTGGATAGCCCTAACCTGACTGAGTTCACTTGTCAGAATTTCAGGGGGTTTTTAATAGAAAAATATCAATTCTCAATTCCTAATCTCTAACCCTTGTCAAGGCTGCAGAGTGACAAAAGTTTCAGGAAACAAATGTCAATCCTTTGGATGTACACAATATGATCTCTTAAGTTCAGAGTGGGTGAAAGTTAAAAAAACGCACCCTATGCAGAAACCAGGCTTTCAGTAGTGTTTATATTTGAGTCTGCTAGAGGAACTGATGTTTTCTTCCATACTGGAAGAAGAAAACCATTCCCCCCAAATTTTAGTTTTCTGACTAACAGAAGAGCTTTCATCATTTATATAATGATGGGTTCAATTAGCATAAGCATTGTGATTCACTTGCAGTCTAAGCAAACAAATTCCAGGCTATAAAATTTTACAAAATTTTTGTCATAGTGTGGTTATTTATGGTTACATTCAAAGAAATTATACAGAGACTGATAGCTAGTGAAGAATGTGGTAGGAAACTTCTTTCCATTACAGACAGAGACATAGAAATATAAATAATATATAAGTATAAATTTATATATAATATATACAAATAATATATAATATAAAAATTTAAATTTTTAGAAACATTTTCCTTAACTTCCTATTTGAATCAGGTTTTTGTTGATTGATACCATGTAACCAAGAAGCATACTTTTATGTTATTAGAATGAGAAACTTCCACACAGCTTTTGAATTGTACAGGACTTTTTAATCACAAATGAAATTCTAACTTAATTTTTTTTTACCTAACATTACCATAAAAATGTATAGCCTGTAATGTTGATAACCATCATTTGTTCCTATTATTTATGAACTTTATTATCTATAAACACTGTTATACCTTAGCCTTAAACTTGTACTATTCTAACATTCTGAGAAAAAATGCTAAACTCGCTTTTCAAGTTTGATAATAAAAACACAGAAGCAATAAAAGCATGGCCTTAACATCTTTCCTCCATCTTTCGACAGGTATACCTCTCAGAAAATTGAATTATGTTTCATTCTCCTTTTCCTTTCTTTCAACCCCTGTTAAATGAAATATAGCTGTCTCACATAACAGAAAAGTTTTATATACACTTTGTTTAAACTTGTCTAATTTCTGATATATTGTCTTAACATCTTGATTTATTTTTAATAATTCACTTAGAATCCATAACATCTGCTTAAAACATCTGACCAAATCAGCTTTATCGATGTAAATCAACAAACCAGTTGTGATGCAGGGAAAACCTGCCCTATAATTCTGTGTAACCCATCACTGAATCGCTGTGAAGGAACTTATGTTTGGAAAGCTTTTAATATTTGTTATAAAGTTTCCTTGAAACAGATGTGAAAATTCACTCATCTCCCACATTGTCTCGTTCAAACAGCTGTAAATTATTTCATGGATTACACTTGAATGAAACAAAAGTTCTGGGATTATTTCATCTAGGCAGCTGTTATTTTCTTAAATTAAATCAAAATACTTCTCTGCTTGATTAGGTCTTGGCTGTTTACCATTGTGTAAAGATAAAACGCTCACATCTTTACTCTTAAATTAGTGCATTTTTTCCATAGTGTGTCCTGTGACTGAGAAAATGCATCAGTTTTATAGTCTCCATTTAAAGATAAACCACTGTTTAGAGATTTCTGTTGTGAAAGGGAAAAAATGTAATGTTCTAAAAGTTTTAAAGTTTTAAATATAATATAATAAATAATAATATATAATATTATATATGTTATAATATATATTATTATATAATATTATATTATAATATTATATATTATTATAATAATATAATATAATAATAATAAATATAATATCCATGTAGTGTGCTCACTTTCTTATAAAGAAAGTTAGACACAAGAAGTGTCACTTCTTAGTTTAACTAGTGGGATGATAATTGTATCGTTGTCTCAGTCAGATGGTCTATAGCTTCGTTCTCGACTCATTCTCTGTCTCCACACTCACCCCTGTCACTGCCTACGAGACAGCCATATGGGAATCTTGAAGATGGCACATTTTAAACGGAAGGTAGTATCTTTTTCTTACATTCCTGAAAAGTGATAACATGGAGAAACTTCAGATTTCACATTCAAACATTTGTTACATCCTCTTGAAACTTCCTCTGAAATTACTTTCCAAGACTTCTTTCTCTTCTTACCTCTCCCCCTTTCTTCCAGAACCTCAAAAATATACACATGAATTACTGACACAGACTTCATTCTCCATATTTCCTTGTTCCTAATTTTAAAATGTTTCCAGTGTCTCTAATTATCAAATTGGAGACATAGCAATAAATATCAGTGAATGCCTGCATTGTGTTAGACATACTTTTAGGGTACTGAGGTACTCATTACAATAATAAGAAAGGTAAAGTTTCTATTGTGAGCTTTTAGAAAAGCAATAACATTTTAAAATAAGTAATAGGCATGGTGTCTGTATATATATGGACATATGTATACATGTATATACACATATATATACACACAGATATACATATATATGATATATTAATGTATAAGTACATATTATAAATGTATAACGTGAATGTATAAAATCAGGTCATGATAAGGCCTGTAGAAAAAAGTATAAAGCCTGTAAAGTTTCATTCAATAAGCGTTCATGCATCAGTATGGATTCACTCAGAAAACTGGTACTATTCTAAACGAAACAGCAAAGAAATTGATTAAAATTTTGGGTTGTAGAGTTGAAAGTCAGTAGAGCTACCCACTACCAGCTGTCAGATAGTTACTGTAGGTATGGTTCAGGCATTGGCTGTTGATACTCAGAAATTAGGAAACTGCAGAAAATTTCTTCCAATGACATAAATCTTCTGTAGCAGGAATATGATGATTATTTGAAAGGAATATAGGCATTGACAAGCAATTAGCTAACAGCCTTCATATGTATTGTCAGGACCCACAGAGGACTGCTGCGAGAGGAGACTGAGTGCTTCTACCTGTTTTCTACCTTCTGTATCCCAGGTCTGCCATTCATTAGTGATGCGTGAACCCTGTGTGGAGAACTAGTTACTAAAACAACAGAAACAATGGAGATCTCAATTTTCCAGCATCTATAATACAAAAGAGCATAGAGTGGATTAATACTGCCAGTGGGCAAATACTTTCAACACCTGGCTTATTTTTTCATTTTTTCCCTGCAATTTTAAGAATGTTATTTCACTTTATTTTTCCTGGGATGGAGCTAATCACATATCAATCACATTTGTCTATTTTTCTAACATTCTTCCTCAATTTACTAGACAGTTCAATTTCAAAACATTAAAATGAGACAAGCATATTTTTAATTACAAGCAGTTATTTTCCTATAATCCTTCTCTACCTTCATTATCTTAATAATCATGAGTTCTTTGAAAAGAGTTCTTGAGAAATTATTCTTGGTCGCTTATAAGAAATGGCCTCTTGGCTTAAATAGCTCCCTAATATTCTGAATTTGTATCTGCTTGTGGTCAGAGATAGCGCAACTAGTATAGGTATCAACAACAAAGGGTATGTGGGGAATATCTTGGAGAATGCTTCCTTGGGAAAAAGGGATTAAATGAGGAGGAGAAGAAGAACGGATGGAATGGAAGAACTTTGAAGTGAGGACAGGTTGAGAAAGAAAGGGTGTGAAAAAAGAAGCAAGGAAATCCTGGGCGGGAAGTCTGGGCTTCAGAGGCTCCAACAGAGCAGGTACGCCGTTCACCCTGAAGGAGTCCCAGTGGCACAAAGCGATGAGGGGTGGTAAACAGAAAGGAAATTTACTTTAGCATGATCAACACCAGGAAGACGGGAACTAGCCTCTTAAGTAATGTCTGCGACGGACTCCAGTTTATAAGGGAGAAGTGGGGGGCGGGGCTGAGAAGTCCAAGTAGTCGGCAGTCCTGATGAGCCTGCGGTCCAGCTGGTCTCACTCTCAGGTCTTGCTGGCCCTAGGGAGGTTAATGCAGACCGGGAGGTAGTTTTGGTTCCCATCACACAGTGTTTGCTTGGAAACATTAAACTGAGGGGAAAATGGGAAGAAGGAATAATTCAAAGAAAGAGCAAGTAAAGGAGAAAAATGTTGTCCACTGGAGCAGTGATTGTCTTTCCTTCAGGAAGAAGAAAGAAAGGCTGTGACATCATAGGAGAGGCAAACTGCCTCCTCCCTTTTAGGTAATTTTTCTGGTTTTTGTTTGTTTTATTTTGGGATGGGTCTGGAAACTAAACTGATATAATATGCGTTAACAGTGGAGAAGTGGATCGCTGTTATGAGCTTTGCAATACTGTGACTAAATACTTGAGGAAAACAATTTATCCAAGGATGGTTTTATTTTGGTTCAGGGTTTTAAGGGTTTCAGTTCATGATCTGCCATCTCCATGGCTCTGGGCTTGTGCTGAGGCAGAAACACAGAGGAAGAGTATGGAATGGAGGTGGCTGAGCAGCAGGAGAGTGAGAGCCAGAGAGGAAGGACCAGTGGACAACCTACCAGGTCATGCTACTCTTTCTTTCAACGAGCCATTTCCTTCACTCACCTCCAATGATGCTTTGTATCTCCTCTCTAGAGAACTTGTATTGAAAAGTTCTTAGAATCTAACTCGAATTCTTTGATTTTGCTTTTTCTCTCTGTCTTTTAATTTAAACAAACTTTCCAAAATTTTCTAGGTTAAGTATTTCTTTCTCTTGGATATTTAATCCTAAACACTTAATTCCTTTAATATAGCAAAACCTCCATTTATATATTACATTTATTCTTTGTAAATGAAACATTATTACTATCCTCCCAGACTAATTTGGATTATTTATTGGTTTATTACCCCATTGAAAAGTACTCTATAGTTTTTAGGTATTTCTTTTTTTTTTTTTTTTTTTTTTTTTGAGACAGGGTCTCGCTTTGTAGTTCAGGCTGGCCCTGAGCTCAGCCTCCAACTCACATCACAACAATCCTCCTGCCTCTGCCTCCCGAGTGCTAGGATTACAGGTGTGAGCCACCACACCCGACACTATAGTATGTGGTACTGATTGCTGCTGGGTGTGAGTCTCCACACCTAGTATGGTATATGGTGACCGGGAATTGAACCCGGGTCCTTGCGCTTGCAAGACAGGCGCCGGAACCACTAAGCTAAATCCCCGGCCCGATAGTTTTTAGGTATTTCTTAACCTTCCTGGAAAAGTGAACATTGGTAAGGAAAGAAATCATGAATGGAGATTTTTCAGTGTAAGACCTCTCCCAAGACAACTGTAATAGCAAGTTTCATTGCCATCAATTTGGTCTTGCTAGCACCAATGAAGTCTCTAAGGAACCAGCAAATGAATTCCAGAAACTTCTCATTCTAAGGTTCTCTTTCTCCCACTGTGAAAAGATGTAATACTCACATGGACATAGGTAGCAGCTAGAGAATCTTCAATGTGCCTCAGTCTTTATATTTGCATGTGAAAGAAAAGTTCTAGCAGGTATTGTTTTCTGCTTATAAAAATGCAATCATAAAATTAATATCTTATTATCTTCTCTACATATGTGAAATAATCTGAAAAAAGCTTACATAATTGTCCTTCAGCACCAAACTATTATGCTTTCTTAGTAGAGATGCTATACAGAGGCAAGTAGATAGTTGACAGTTTTGGCATTTAAAGATGTCCTCAAATGAATGGATTCCTTAGCTTAGAATGAACTGCATAGTTCTCTGCAACAGAATGAAGAATAACTGAGAACCCACTTCATTAGGAAGGCAGAATAGCCTTAGTTTGTGACCCCTGAATTAGGTTCATAGCACTAAGACCTCAAAAGAATCTTATTTCATTTAAATAATCATTTTACATATTTAATTTCTCTTTTTTCTCTAGATATACTTGAAATCCAACATAGAATCATGAGAAATATATATTGACTAAACCATGTAGTACAGTGCTTCTGCAACATTCTAAACCATATGCATAAACTATCAATTAGCTTCTGCTTCACACATTTCCAGGAGTGAGGAGGCCACACCACCTAAATGACATTCTATATTAAATCTTGAATAACGTAAATATTAACAAAATTTTAAGTCAATCCAGAAACACACTTCTTCACCTGAAACCCATTTCTTCTCTAGAGCCAGAGAAGGACCTCCAATTTCTCTTCCATTTGTGGAACACTTAGATATCAGAAGGCTGCTACTGTGGAAATAAATGAAGATCTCACTCTCACTTGAGAGCAGAATACTTCTGTTAACTGAGAGCTTGCTGTAACGTGGTAGTGAGCCATCATCACTTGGGGTTTGTCAGAGAATGAAAAACACACATAAGAATAGGACAGCTTTAAAATGGGGAGGGAGCTTTCAGATATATTCTGACTGGAAAATGTTAGCATGGAGAGTCTGGCGGTAGTTAACTAAAACACAGAACAGAACTCATGTAACAGTTTTAAGCAGCATGTTTTCTCTGTATTATTAGTTCTGAGTTGGAAATCGGAATGATAGAAGGAAAATTAGCCTTTGTTCATCAAATCCTGAATATTTTAGGCCAAATGTCACAGAGGCTGTTGGTCAGTGTTCAAATGTCTTAAATTTCAGACACAATGTCTTTTTCTATTTGTCCCTTTCTACCATTTTTATTATCTCTCTTGTAAGAGTTTGGTCACAAGCTTAAGATTCAGCTTTTTTTTACATTTGATGGGCATTCATTTGTCTTCACAATCAACTATATCCCAAGATAATTTTAATCATTTTTGTTGTATCATCCTTTTGGCTGCATGACGATATTTAAGACACTGGATGAGGTCAGTGTACTAGCATCATGATTACTATGAGAAAAACCAAACAAAATTCAAAGTCCATTAAAGAAGTTCTAGAACAAAAACCTCAGTTTGCCTGTTCAGGCTAAAAGAACAGTTTTCCTGGGTCATAAGGCCTAAGCTTCAATAGCCAACTTCTTTTTCCTCAAAATAACATAGAGACTTTCTACCTCACCTGCCTCATTGCAAGAAGTACTCACAATGGCACAGACTCCACCATGACCATTGAACAAGAAGCTAGAACAATGTACTTGTCTATGAGTTCTCTTGCCAACAAATTGAGATAGCTCTATAATCCATGTAGTGTAAGTGTGGTGTCTGTTACAATTTCTTCCAGAGTAAGTGATACATGTCTTATGATCTTTTGTTTGTGTGATTGCTGCTGCTGCTGAAAACTGCTTTCCTTATTCCCACAATGAATCAGTAATTCCCCTAAGCAGAATGCATGAACAATCAAGGTGGCCTTGGTTTGGAGCTTTTGTCCAGTTGAAATCTCCTGCCATAATGGACTACAAAATTAGTGCATTTGGGTACAGATAAGATTTGTAATGCTATTCTTTTTTTTATTGAAATCTGTATTGGTGTATTACATATACCCATCATGATTGCACTCAACAATGAGAATTTGTACCAGTATATGACATAACTTAATTTTCATTTTTTCCCATAGCCCTACCCACCCTACTACCTCCTATATATGTAATACTATTCTTGAGGGTAAGATTCATTAATATAAAGCAAGGAGAACTAACCATCCTTTTTGTGGAGGAAATTGTATTTGATATGAAAACATGGGAATCCAGGAAACAAGAAATGTTTATTACACAAGGCTGGAACTGAAGCTTTTCTATTAGTGGAATGGCACATTTCTTTCTCATTAACTTTTCCAAGTGGCAAATAACTGGCTCATCATTTCATGAAGGCTGTTGAATTTAACATTAGTATTTCCTTGAATCCAGTGAACAGATTGTATGAATTGGTTTTATTACTGCAATAAATTGGCAACAGCAAAGTCATAGTTTAAGGGTATTTTTCCATGCATGTACAAGTGGAAATAACATCAGCTATATTTCCTTATCATCCTGTTGATGAAAGTAGAACTTTCCACAGGATTTTTATCATCACAGTCTAGTAAGAGATGGCATTGTTGGCAATTAGTCAGACTGAGGGATAATATCTGGAATAGTCTTAGATTGGTTTTAAAATATAATACTGTTCTGATCTGACAATTTTAGTAAGAATTATTTTAAATAGAGTTATCACAAGTGAATGATAAGCAGGGGTCAATCAATGTGATAATTATTAGAATTAAACATATTAAAAGCAAAACAGAAATTAGGTATCTTGATCCAATATTTTGTTCAGAAGTTGCTCACTATCTCAGTCAACTTGTTCTGAAGGTCTTGAACTGTCTATCTACTCTGAGCACCAAACTTGTTTTGAGAATCCGTAGGCTGATATATGCCTAATTTTGTTGATTTTGAATTGTTTTTAGTTGTGAACTGGGAACCCAAGGATTAACCCTGGTTAGATGTCTATCTGTGAAGTTTCTTCAGGAAGGTTTGATTAAGTTTTTCTTCTAATATTTTTCAACAGATGAAATCCCATGGTTACATAATATGAAAAGATTGCTTAAGAAGTTGTTCTGGGAATACAACTTACTATTAGTATGAATCTCTTTCAATATTTTGCTCTATTGGCTATAACAGGATAAAGTACAGCATCATATCCTAAAGCACATAGGTCTTCCAGTTGTTAATTCATAGAATAAAAGGCAATTTGCTCCCAAGGTTTGTCATGCTACTATAAGGTTAGATAGTTGACCACAGAAGCTCAGGATTTTCTGAAAGTTTTATTAATTTTATTTTAAGAATATTGTTTCTTTCTGCCTTTCCAGGAGAATGTAAGTGCAAAGGGGAGCATCATTTGAGTGTGGGAGAACTGTTTTTATGTTTTTTTGGGGGAAGTATGTGCCTTGGACACTTGTTATATAGTTTGTGTTTCCAAGGTTATGAACACAAAATCAGGCACATATTTATTCAAAATAAACTGCAGCTTGCTGGCAAGATGATTCCCCTCATTCTGAAGCTAGACATATAATAACTAAAGCATATTCAAATCCCATGGAGGATTGGAGCTATATAAAATACATTGGATGATGTTCTAAAGTCCTTTGAAACTTTGGTTCAGAGCAAATTCTACTTTTATAATTTTTCCATAATTATCTTATTGACAAGTGACATATGACTCAAGAATGACCTCACTTGTCTTTTTAACATCTCCCCAGCAATCCTGACTTAAGGTAGTAACCAATTTACTTGTGCCATGATAAGTAATTTCTTGAAGAAAGTTAAGAAGTATCCATTTGCAACTATCTGATACTACTCACACCATCAAAGATAATAAGTGAAGCTAAAATGGTATTTTATTCATTTTTCTTTTCAAAATCAGAAGCTAAATATTGATATTTTATAATCATGGGGGTTTTGTTAGTTTCATCTTTTCCATTTAGTTTTTAAACTTCTATTAGTACATGTCTGCAGCACTGTAGAAGATTGCATGATTTTCTACATGTAAAAGATTGGTATATGTACACAGAACTTTCCAGTGCCCTTCTTTTTTCCTTTTTACTCTACTCCTTATGATTTTTCCCACATGAGATTCACATATTTACCTTATAAGTTAATTATCATTTATAAAGATTAAAAACCAGATAAATAGGTCAAAGGTCTTACAAAACATGCAAGACAGTTGAACTAAGTCAAAGCACACCTTTAGGTACACTGTCTACAATGGATACGATACTTTTGTTTTTCTTTATTTTTCTCCCTATTATTTGTCTTTTATTTTGTATTTTATATGCATATAGTATTGCATTTCTTACATAAGAGAAACCATAAGATATTTATACTAGATGTCTGAATTACTTCATATATCATTATAGTCTCGAGTTAAACTCCTATAGGAATTTATCCTTTTAGGAGCTCCGATAGGATCTTATCTTGATGAAGAATGTTTATTTGGTGAAAAGATCTTTTACAACATTTTCTCTAGTTTCCATAGTATTTTCCATCTTTATAATTGCTGTTTATTAGAGACTGATCAATCCTCTGATTGCCTACAAAGGGGGCCAGTGAGGCTTAAAGAAAGAAAAATCCAGAGGTTTGCATAATTTCAAAGTATATGGAGGGCCGGGAAGTCAGTGTCTCTGAGTGGGTAAGGACCAAGACTCTCCATCTAGGCATCATTTATGTGGTACACACGATAAACTGAGGGAGTATCAGGTTCCGTAGAGGGTGGTAGTGATGCTGTGCTGTTGCAAATCCCCTGCTGATGTGCGTGGAAAGGAGAGCATTCCCACAAAAGTAGGGGGATGGGTTAAACTGATAAGGAGTTTGCCCTTTCCCAGATAAAAACTTTCTCTTTTGTTTGTTACTACTTGGTTCTCTAAGAAGCAAGATGTCTTCAGCAGATGTGATCTTGCCCTTGAGTATCACAGCAAGGAGGACAACTGAGGCATCAACTGTACCCAGAGGCAAAATGCCTGTATGTTTCCCAAGGCCATCACCAGCTCTTGGGAAAGGCAACATTCAGCCTTAGATGGCTGTGGTCATTCTTTAATATAAAATTATTCTTTCCCCAGATTTATATAGAATAGTTCTGAAACCTTGTCTTGAAGTAGGAATGCATCTAAAATTGTCTTATATATCTTGTATATAGTAAGTCTCATGGGAGATTCTAACATTGTTGATAAATCTTTTGTTTGCAAAGCATCTCAAAGATTGTGCATGCACGCACGTGTGTGTGTGTGTGTGTGAGAGAGAGAGAGAGAGAGAGAGAGAGAGTCTGTCTTTGGCCAGCTTAGAAATCAAACAGTGCAATAGTTTTCCCATCAGGCCTGGTTTTGCCTTGGGGAGAATGCTGTATTCCATAGGGAAGGATAATAAGGGGCAAGAGCAGTTCTCTTCCTCACTACTTTCTGATGGATCACTGAAATAAACTGACAACAGAAATGTTAGGAGGATAAAAAGTATACAAGTTTATTAATGTATGGAAGAGGATCATGGGAAGGTGATTACTCACTAACTCATTGAGATTCAGAAACTTATATATCTTTATTTATAGCAAAAGGGAAATGGAAGGACATAGATATATTAAGGGTAGTACATGACATTTGTGGAAGCTCAGTGGAGTCAAGGAACAGGCGATAGTCTGGGACAGAATCCCTCTGGACTCTCGGTGTACTGTGTGAATTTCAGTTTCTCTTTCATGTTTTCCCAGTTAATAATATTTCCCAATTAAACTCCTTCTGAGAAGGAACTATCTTTTGTTTAGATAAGGGAGCTTTAGAGGAAGCCTTTCTCTGTTCTTCCAGAGAAAAGAGAATTGAAGTGGATCAACAGACAAGGAGTAGGGCAGGCCAGAGAGATCTAATCCTGTGATTTCTCCACAGCAGCATAACAAATACCACACATGGGTAGTATCATTTTTTTGAACCTGAACAGTAACATATCCCACTTAATAATCTTCAGTTTCCAATTTCGAGTGGTCTTGAAAGAAGAATGAGATGAAATAGGAACAGGTGCAGCGAGGCTTTGACTGAGGTGAAAGCTGCCTGGCTCCCTTGAACAGTGGTGAGAGGGGGGAGAGAGCGTTGGGAAGTGGAGTGGGACTTCAAGGGGGATTTGGGGACTAGGAGAACACTGAGGCAGATCGGGATTGGCTTGGCCTGTGTGGCAGGTTACGGAGCTTACTGATAGGCTGCCCTTTGGCACGTGTGGGAAAGGAAGCCATTTTAGATCTGGCACAGTTTAAGGGCCCTTTTGTAGGAGGGTAACTCTCTCAGGTCTGTCACTAAGAATAATTGGGTCAAGATTTTCCTCGGAATCCTAGACACAACAACAACAACAAAATTCTGAGTGATGTGCAGAAAATATTTAACTGAGATTAAAATAAAAATCCAGGAGGTTGACGTTTTAGAAAAGAAGCCCAATACTTTTCTTTCTCCTGATTGCCATAAAGAAACCATGACTTGACTCTTGGCTGTCATGCGGTTCCCCTGCTTCAGGCACTGCTGCTGGTAAGCAGCCAAAAACAATTGAACTTAATGATAAAGGTTTGCCAGGCACCAGTGCCCACTACTGATATTCCCTAGGGTCCTTTTAACTCCAATTGTTCATGATTAACAACAATTCCTCTTCAAGATTCCAATAAAAAAGAGATCACAGCAGCCCCATAATTTGTACAAAAGCACAGAATTTGTCATAGCTGAGGTAGCCCTAGGCCCCCTGAAATTGCTTCTAGGACTCTGGCTGCAATAGCTTTGAAAACAGAACTAACCAAGAGGCTCCACTCTGTAGTCACTCTGGATGGCTTCTTCTCTCTGACACTTTTTCAAGTTCTCCAGCAGATCCACAAAACTGAAGAGACTTCACGTGCATGATCTGCTGCTTCTCCACACATGCAATGCTCCTTGACAGTTCTTGGATAAGTGGAGGAGTGCTTTTCCAGAGCAATGTTCCCCTGTGCTACATAATACATCCTAATAAAGGCCTCACTTAAGTGATCACCTTGGTGATTGCTTATCAGGTAGAATGGGCGGAGCAGGCTGTACTAAACTTGCCTGGAACTGATACAGAGTTTGTGATATGTGGACCTTCAAATAACATAAGCGAAGTTTTATAGCTTTGCTAAATGTCTGAAATGCTGAGTTCATATTCTCTAAAAGTGGAGAATGGATTCTAAGAATGGTTAGAGTAGGAATAATTTATTAAGAGAAAGAAAACTTTTGTCTATAACACAGACAGGGGTCCAGAAAATGGGATGCCTGCTCACCCTGCTTCTCCAGGGTGTTTTATTGAACAAAGCCATAAGGTGAATCAGGTTCAGGATGAGACAAAACTACAGCCAACTATTAAGATTATAAGTATAGTTGCTTAGGTAATATTGATCTAATGGGAAATTTCAAGGTGGGACAAAATTATGGTCAACCAATAAGATTATAACAACTATAGTCACTTAGGTAAAGCTGATGAAGTGGGAATCAAACTGCTGTCATATAGCAGGTAAACAGAACAAAGAAGGATTTTCTAGGAAAGGATGATTGATGTCTATTGAGAACATCAATTACTGATAGTTAACCCTAGGGAAAGGATGTGAGTATTGTTCCTCTTTTTCTTAAATCATGGCTGGAGTACAATAACTGCGTTTTGAGGGTCCAGCCCTGCCTCATTGCCTGTATTATTTATAACTAACTTAGCTGTCTACAGTAACACCACCAGTGGTCATTAACCCTGAAAATCTGGTATTCCATAACTGTGGCAGCATGAAGAGTGAAGACCTAGAGCTTGTGGTACCAACCCAGACAGGGTTCCTGGTGAAGAGGAAAGAGATGAGGGACAAAAGCAGACCACTCCTTCAGCAAAAGCTGGGGCAGAAGGCAAAGTGACAGGTGCCAAAATCCCAGAGCCATTAGTGGGGGTGGGCAGAGGCATGAGACCTAACCCCGAGGCCACTGGGGAAGGAGTGTCAGCCTGCTGAGACCTGAGGTCAGCAGCAATGATGTGCTGCAGAGAGGCAGTAAATGGTACCTGTAGGCCAGAAAACCTCAGGGGAACCTGTAAGCTTCTACTGTGGGTAGAGTTGACAGTCAAACAATTAAATTTGTAAGAACCCAAACTTTTGTCTCACAAAGTTGGATAATCATGGACAAAAGTATGAATTTAAGAGAGTGTTCATTGAAATAAAATAAAAAAATCTCCATGGCTATCCCCCACCAGGGCATTCTAGAACTGGGAATGGCAATGTTCTTTCTGTGTTTGGGTCTTATATAGACAAAGAGAGTGCGGGAACTTGTTTTCAATAGGTGTCTTTGAGGGTTTTAGGGTTTAAATAAAGTCAAGATCAAAGGGAGGACAACAAATACTCTTTTTAATTTTTTAAAGTTTAGATATTATATCTTCTCTTATTCTAAGCTTTGTCCTTCTTATGCCTAACTTTACATTTTTAAGCTTAACTACTTATTTGGCTTGAATTATCTCTAATTTAGCATGTGTGGTATTCTGTTTGTATTTAGTGCACTCAGTATTACCATAATGTGGCTGGTAGCTACAAGAGGCTGTGACACTAAGACTACATTTCCAAGATCTGTAGCACTAACAGCTATGAGGTTCTGGCACTCAAGGCTCAGAGCTATGGCACTAAGGTCTTATCCAACCAAATCAAAACAATGAGGTTTTGATGCTTCCCTTGAAGTTTAGTTAAAATTCTAAGTTCTTCTTCAGATTGCTTGTGCACAAATAGACAAAATTACTTTTACTCAAAGTTGCCTATAAGAGGAATCTTTTGACCAACTTTCTCCAGTTTTGGAACCAATCATGTTTTATTTTGAGTTGATATCATCTAAAGAAAATGCGACATTCTTTGTTCATAATACCCAGTTAACCTTAGAATCTTCTCCATTTTTTTGTGTTCTAATTTTGGTTATGTTCTAATTTTTAGTTTACCAAAAGAATGATTTATTACTTATTTAGATTATCCCATTGTCATTAACAACGAATTTTCTTTGGAAAAATCACAAATTATCTTTTAATAAAAGTATATGAAAGCAAGTAAATGGATGGAATATTTTTACAAGCTTTTATGTTACTCAAATGAAATAGATTATGCACATCTTGTTTCAGAAGTGAGCCACAGGGAAATTTAGATTTATTAAGTCTTGATTGAAAAATCTAAGAAAAAATGGGGCTTCAGTGACCTTCTGGGCCATGACACTCCCCAGGAATAAACGAAATGCAGAGTGAAATACAGAGGGGTTGGTTACCTGATGTAGAGCAATGCTGCTCATCCCTTGAAAGCCAGTATTCAGGACATGAGAGTTAGCAAACAGAAAATCAGGCTTATTCAAGGACTGGCACTCTGAAAGATGGAGAAGAGACCTCTACCCTTAGCCTGTATATTCGAGAGCACCAGGGTACAGCGGGCTTCTGCAGGAAAGGAAAGGATGGCCAGTGAGACATCACTGCATCACTGCATCACAACTGGCAGGAAAACAAAGTGTTGTGTGAGGTATTTGTCATCTAGGGCATATGTCTCCTGTTTCTTCCTTTTTTTTTTTTAATTGACCACAGCATTAACCTGCTGAGGCTAGTTTCTGTGTTTTTCTTCAAAGTTTGCAAGACAAACTTCAGAAGAATTTGGTTACACAGAAAAGACTAAGATCCGAAGGTTACCAGATTTCCTAGGTTCTACAAATTTAAGGCACATAAAAAAGTAACATCATTATTTAGAAGCAGCTTTTCTTTAGAACTTAAAATGCCAGGTAAAAGAGAAGAGACATAATTCTTGCAAAAAGAGTAGAAGACTAAACCTTGTAGATGTGCAAAAGGAGAAGAAGCAAAACTAAATTCAGTAAGGATAACTCCCAAAGTAATGCCCACTGCTAGAGTTTCAGGTATATTCTGATTGGAGAGTTTGGGATGAAGAAGCTGGAAATAGTGAAAGATTTATATAACTGATTTTAGAGAATACTTGGCTTTTTCCGGTTTGTTCTTAGTTGGCAGCAAAAGCATAGACCATGCCACCTGAGGCCCAGTGGCCAAGGCCTGGTCATTTGGAGCAGAGCTTATGGCTTGTCTGCAGGTGGAGCGGTTTATGAACCTGTGTTCTGTGGTCACCTATGTTATTCGGTGGTCCATTTGCACCATCAGTCTCTCACCATTTTGCCTCTCAGTTTTCTATAATTTTCCTCCAGCTACATCTAGAAATGATTTGAAAACTCATTCATGTGTGTGGATAGATTCTTACAGAGCAGAGATTATCATGTCTTGCCTAACATACTGCGAGATACCTGAAAACAATACATCTTTCTTTAATTTTACTAGAATTAATTTTTTTCTTTGTAATTTTTTGTCTTCTTGCAGAGGATCTTGATGATTTAAGAATGGAGGGAGTAACAACCCTGGTACCTTCTGGGAGCAAATTCAACCAAGGCCGTTCTGCTCATCCTGCTGAGCCTCAGGCCAAGGTCACACTGAATATCTGCTCAAGGTGTGCCAGGTAAAACACATAACAGTTTTAGTATACATCAATATGATTTTGATTTTTAAAATCTATGATTTTGATCCTATTTCTGTTAGGAAAATCTTTTCCTTTTCATTATCTTTCATGCTAACATTAGTAAGGGAGGTAGTTATATACTTTATCCTTCTACTCAGCACTACTCAGACCAACAATGAATCAGAGTTCAGATCATATTCTCTTCAGAGCTTGACAAAAGTTTGTCTTTTTTCTCTTTTTCATTTTCTGTCCCCCTGTATTTTTCCTTTCAAAGGAAAATTCAAAGGGTTCTAATGTTCAAAGATACTCGTAAAGCATCTGCATGATGAAAAGTTTGCCCAGGTACAGTTTAAGATCTGATATTATTGCTCTCTTAACCTGCCCTTTCTCCCCTTCACCTCTTGGAAAGAATTTAATCAGCTTGATGCTTTTCAGTTTGGGCAGCTGGAAGCCATCTTTGCATATAGTATGTGTGGCCAGAGGAGTAGCTTCTAGTTACTGCCGAGTCAGCTCAGTGTGCCAGGACTAGGAGAAATTCACCAAATAACTTGAATTTATTCTTTTGTAGGAACTAAATCTCATTTGCAAAGAGATTTTAAGTCTGTCTAATGATAAAACAAGCCTCCCAACCCTTATGTAAATGGTTCAGATTAGCAAGAACAATGTACTGGCTGACCAATTTCATTTTCTTTTCTTTATGTCTAGCTGTTCTATTGTGCAGTTTGAGAGGGATTAGCTGCTTGGTAATAAGCAGGGAGAAAATGTAGGAAAAGCAAATCAGATTTTGTAGCTTTTTCTCTTTTGCTTTACCCCTTTGGAATTTTTATTTTAACTTTAATTGGCTTACCAAAATAAAAAAGAGATCTCTTTGAAAATTAGAGGATGTTTTTTGAGGCCATTAAGAAAATGCCTGAGCCCAGTGAAAGTACCAGTGGCATCATGAATTGAGATAAAATGTACTGAGTGAATTTGCACCTTAAAAAATTAAAGTTGTGATGAAAACTTCTACTATTTATGTGGTACTATTTAAGCATCATGTGTAGAAGAGTTATTTGACATTTAGTTT
>PVIR01022741.1:0-27845 GCA_004026965.1 Petromus typicus
AGCATTGTATGTTATATATTGTGAAATAGAAAATGCTCAATGTAAAATAAGGTGAAAGGGGACAATGTTGAGATTGTAACAAAAAAGTAAGGAAACAAATTTTATATATATGGGGGGGTGGTAGGGTGGGTGGGGCTATGGGAAAAAATGAGAATTAAGTTGTGTCTTATACTGGTACAAATCCCCATTATGTAGTGCAGTCATGATGTGTATATTTAATGTACCAATAAAGATAAAAAAAAATAAAGTCAATTTTTTTTTTTGAGACAGGGTCTTGCTTTGTGGTTCAGGCTGGCCCAGAGCTCAGCCTCAAACTCACATCACAGCAGTCCTCCTGCCTCTGCCTCCCAAGTGCTGGTATTACAGGCTGCTGGTATTACAGGTGTGAGCCACCACACCCAGCACTGTGGTTGGTATGTGGTACTGGTTGCTGCTGGGCATGAGTCTCCACGCCCAGTATTGTATGTGGTTACCGGGGGATCGAACCTGGGAGCTTACGCTTGCAAGACAGGCGCCGGAACCACTGAGCTAACTGCCCGGCCCAAGTCAAACATTTTTTTAAAGCAGTCTTCATAGCTCTCTTATGAATGTAAGTCAGGAAAAAACTAATTAAATTCATTGGTTCACATTACCAGATGAATCTCTAATTAAAACAAGTATGACTTTAATAAAATTTCAGGCTATTTAGCCCCATTTACATTTTAAGTTTATAACTCCAAAGCTGATAATTTTTTAAAATATTAACTTGTGACAATAACGTCTTCTAGAAACAGAATTTATGGGAAAATTGAAATTCTTTTCTATTTAGACCCCAACAAAGTTTTTCTTTCTAGCTGGTTCCAGAATCCACATGAGATACTTAACAAAACTTTTTCAACCACCAGCTGGCTAGAAACTGCTACTCCAAATTTATTCTGACCATTTTTTCCTAAAACATTGAAATTGTAGCTATTTTTAAAACATTCTTCAAAAAACCATTCTTAATATACCGATTCAGAAAGCAAGCACTACTCAAAGATCCTGGAGGCTCTGGAATTAAAATGTGTTACAGTATGAGGCATTTCACCCCAGCACGCAAAACCAATATGCCAAGGCACATGAGGAGGTGAAGCTAAAAGAGCAAAGGTGAAGCTACTGCCCAGGAACTTCAAAAACAAAAAGCATCTTTAGCCTGCGGCAGCCTCTCTTAAATCCTGAAAAGCTGAGTATGGTGGCACACACCAGTAATCCCAGCACTTGAGAAGCAGAGGCAGGAGGATCACCTGTGTTCAAGGCTGGCCTGAGCTACATAGACCTTGTCTCAATAAATAAATAAATACCCCACCATGATGGCTCATGCTTGTAATTCCAACACTTAGGAGGCAGAGGCAGGAAGACTTCTGAGTTCAAGGCTCGCCTGGGTTACATAGTGATCTCAGGGCAGCCTGAACTACAAAGCAGTCATTCATACTCAAATGGATGTTCCTTTAGGACATCCTCTTAAGTGAAATAAATAGGTCACAGAGGTGTAAATATCGTATCTTTTCTCTGGTATGAGAAAATGAAGCTGTAAATGAGTTGTAGTATGTGCAGTTGATATTGTGAAATAGGAAATATTTAAAAGGAAGAGGGTGTAGGGGTAAATAACGAGGGGAAAAAGAATATGACAGTAATAAAGAAAAAAGGAAACAAAGATTATGTATATAGGGGGTGGGGGTTGCAGGGGGGGAAGGGGAAAAAATGAGAATCAAGTCATGTCATATTCTGGTACAAACTCTCAATGTTGAATGTGATGTGATGTGTATTCATAATGTACCAATAAAGATTTAAATTATAAACAAATAAATAAATGGCCGGGGATTTAGCTCAGTGGTTCCAGAGCCTGCCAGGCGAATGCAAAGGCCCAGATTCAATTCCGAGCAACCACATACCACAATGCTGGGTGTGGAGACTCAGGCCCATCAGCAATCAGAACCACATATCATAGTGCTAGGCATGATGGCTCATGCCTATAATCCCAGCACTTTGGAGGCAGAGGCAGGAGGATTGCTGTGAGTTCAAGGCTGAGCTCAGAACCAGCCTGAACTATAAAAGTGAGACCCTATCTCTAAATAAATAAATAAATAAATAAAAATCTTGAAAAAGAATAAGGTCCTTAGCACAATTCTGACTAGGATCACAATTTATTTGTTTTGGAACAGGATCTCTCTATGTATTTCTGGTGACCTTATACCTACCATATAGTCCAGGCTGGCCTTGAACTCACAGCAATTCTCTTGTTTTAGCCTCCTAAATGCTGGGATTACAGGTATGCACCACCACACCAGAAATAAAGACCAGAATCACAAATTCAGTACTATAAAATTACATGTTTAACTCCACCAGGTGTCCATTTTTCCACTGTTTCCCAGCTCCAAATTCACCTTTACTGTCTGCTTTGCAAAAATGGACTTCTAAATATTTTATATAGGACTTCTAAATATTTTTCTTTCACTATTTATCATGATGTATATAAGTACTGTTGTTAGAGGTGATGGCTGAGGGCTCTGCAAGATGGAGTGGCTTTCCTTCCAGAGTCTAGTGAGCTCCTCCTGGGAGGCTTATGTTCTATAGACAGCTTCTTCACTGTTCAGCTCCAGAAGCATGTAGTTTCCTTCCGTGTCAGGCTCCTGAAGTGTGTCATATTCAGCAGCACAACAACCTCCCCAGTGCCTCCTTCTGGCAGTCCTACAGCACAGCGACTGTGACGGGACAGACTGCAGGCAAGCCTTGCTACTGAGCCACTGCCACGCTGTCTCAGAACATGCCTGGGTGAAGCAGAGGCTCTTCCTTGAATGCTGTATGTCAATCCCAGAGTCAAGGGATGCTTCTTTTATCTGCTGTATCTCTATTCCTTAGAGTTCTCTGTACTTTCTTTTAAGAGATAATCCCTCATTATTCCAAATCCCTATTAGTTAACACTTTTTCAAATTAAATTTTTTTGTTTAAATTACATATGATTTCTCTATTTTCGTCAAATCCTGACTGATAGGTGAAACTTCAGACAATCAATAAGGAACTAAAAAATTATTGCCTGTTTAGTCCAACTTGTTTTATACACAAATAGAAACTTCAGGCTACCTAAATGAGGATTTTAAAGCAAGAGAACAAACTAGTTAGTACATAGATATATCTATAGTAATAAGGAAGTGTTAATTTTCTTCAACATCCAGTAAAGATCAAATACTATTAATGTCACTGTCTTTTCTAGTCATTCTTATTTAAAAGAGAAATGAAAATGTAAAAAACAAAATTTAAGAAGAGAAAATAGTCAATAGCCCCACATCTCCAGCTGCTGCTCTATAAAGTTACTCTATTTACATTTGGGAGTAAACCTGAAATTTCAGCAATTCCCAACTACCATTCACTTTGGTTTTTAGTCACATAGGAAAATTTTAACATTTTCCCTCACTCTCATTTTTCACATGTTCCTTGCAGTCCACTTTGCCAACACTGAAATGTTCAGCACCAAGCTTACCATTCCTGTTCCCACTTCGCTCTTCACTCTGCTACCACCGAGTTAAAAGGAAAGGATTAAGATTCTTTAGACAAAGAACTAAGAAGAATTAAAGAGCTTGTTCAAGGGATAAACATCTGCTCCTCAAATTCCAGCCTAAACAACTAAGATTCTAACCAGGGAAAGCCAATCTGAGAGGACACTGGAGTCATAAGGAAGTGAGTGTTCTCTCAGGGAGTAACCCTGACACCAGAGGAAGGCTTAGTAACATTGCACAATTATTTCTGTGAAGTTATTCATGGGGCAAGTGGGAGTATCCGAGTGGAAGTAGAGGGGAGTAGGGAGGTGAAGACTGTGGATCCTTTTAAGTAGTTTTTGCCTGTCTAGCAAAACAAGCTGGGACATGCAGCACAGATAAACACAGCTGTCTGGGACTGTCACTTGGGGCTCAGGAGCCAAGGTGTCCTGTTGTAGTGAAAAGTGCATTGCAGTGTGAGTCAGGAGCCTGGAGATCCAAAACCTCTCAGCTAAGTACCTCCGTGAGGAAGAGCAAGCCTTTCAACTTTGTTAGACTACTTCTTCTCATTTCACAGAAAACTACCTGATAAGATGAGATGGCAGTTACTACACAAAAGTGCTCCTGATGGGCCAGGGATTTAGCTCAGTGGTTCCGACACCTGCCTTGCAAGCACAAGTGCTTGGGTTCAATCCCAATAAGCACATACAACAATGCCAGGCATGGAGACTGAGGCCCACTAGCAATTTAATACCATATACCACAGGGCCGGGCGTGTTGGCTCATGCCTGTATTCTCAGGACTTGGGAGAAAGAGGCAAGAAGATTGCTATGAGTTCAAAGCTTGGCTGGGCTCCATAGTGAGCTCAGGGCCAGCCTGAACTAAAAAGTGAGACCCTGTCTAAAAAAAAAAAAAAATGTGCTCCTGAGCCATGGAGTTCATGTATCAGTTGAACAACTGTGCTGCGTCTTGGTTTCACCCATTGAAAAAAAGAGAATAGTACTTAATTTGTAGGACTGGGATTAAAGGTTAAAATAATATACATTAAAGCTCCTAGCACAGTACCTGAAATATGTAATTACTAGCATTATTTTGTATTTCCAAAGTCTAAAATAACAAGTATTAAATCTTGGTAGCCCAATGTATTGCTACCTTAAATTCACTGCAGATTGGGGCTGAGGATTTAGCTCAATGGTTCTGGTGCCTGTCTTGGAAGCGCAAGGACCTGGGTTCGATCCCCGGTAACCACATACCTATACTGGGTGTGGAGACCCACACCCAGCAGCAACCAGTACCACATACCACAGTGCCAGGCGTGGTGGCTCATGCCTGTAATCCCAGCACTCGGGAGGCAGAGGCAGGAGGATTGCTGTGATGAGTTTGAGGCTGAGCTCAGGGCCAGCCTGAACTCCAAAGACAGACTCTGTCTCAAAAAACCTTAAAAAAAAAAAAAATTCACTGCAGATTAAGTTAGTTCTGCATGTATTTTAATTATTACTAACCAAAATATTCAAAAAATGTTCTTATATCTTTTCTGATATTCTGGACCCACTCAAAAACCTCAAGTACCATGTGAAGCACAAATACTACATTCTTGAAAAGGAAAGACAACAGTGATTACAGAAAATACAGTTTTGACTTGCTTGTTATCTTTCTATAGTAAAATAATTCTTCAGTATCCATGGAGAGTTTACCCCAGGACCACCTGCATATAGTTACTAAAATCTGCCCATGTGCTACCTTTTTATTTAACAGTATGGCTTTGGCATATAGCCTGCACATATCCTTCTGTACACTTTATACTATTTCTAAATTACCAATAGTACTAATTCAACTATGATTAAAAAGCTTTATACTGTACTATTTAAGAAATGATATGGAAAAAATTATTTTTTTTTACTGCATACATTTTTCTTCAAACATTTTCAGTCTGCAGCTATTATACTTGTGAATATAGAACCCTTAGATATAAGAGAACAGGCCAAGAGTGCAAGATTTATGTACAACCATCAGGTTTTTATAGAGAATATGATAAACTAATAATATATTTCCAGTCAAAATGTTCAAGTACTATAATATTTTAGATTTTAAATTTAAGAATATACTTCTAATGCAAAATCAAGAAATATCACCTTTGTAAAGCATACTAAAGTTAGCAAGCTAGAAGCCAATTTATAAATCCAGGGAAAATTTCGATCTAAGACTGAAGTCAACCTATAATCCACCCTTTCCATTAAACTATATGCTCTTCTTTAGTTATGAAAAATCAAGTAAGGATCTAGCTCAGCGGTTTTAGCACCTGCCTTGCGAGGGCAAGGTCCTGAGTTCCTGGGCATGGTCACTCACGCTCACCAGCAATTAGTACCACACACCATAATTCTAGTAGTTGTGGCTTGTGCCTGTAAATCTAGCACTCAGGAGGCAGAGGAAGGAGGACTGCTATGAGTTCAAGGCTCCCCTGGGCTACATATGAACTCAGGGCCAGCCTGAGCTACAAAGTGAGTTCCTGTCTCAAAAAGAAAAAGAAAATATCAAGTGAACTGAACAGACATGTCACAAAAATACAAATGAATAGGGCTGGGGATTTAGTTCAAGTTACCATACCTACCTTGGAAACAGAAGGGTCTGAGTTTGATCCCCAGTACAGCAAAAATAAATTTAAAAAATAAAATAAAATAGAGGAGGCATTTTTTTAAAAGTACAAATGACTAATAAGTACATAAAAGGTACTCAATATCTTTAACTATTAGAGAAATGCAAATCAAACCTACATTGAGATGGTATCTCTTCCCAGTCAGAACCAGTTATCAAAATTACAAAAAAAGAAAAAGAAAAACCATTAAATGCTGGTGAGGATCTGGTGGAGATAGGAACTGTTTTTGTTTTTTGTTTTTTTTATCTTTATTGGTACATTAAATATACACATCATGATTGCACTCCATAATGGGGATTTGTACCAGTATTTACATAAAATTTGTTTCCTTACTTTTTTGTTACAATCTCAACATTGTCCCCTTTCACCTTATTTTACATTGAGTATTTTCTATTTCACAATATATAACATACAGTGCTAGGACTCATTTACATCTTCATTTTCTCATATCAGAGAAAAGATGCGATATGTACCTAACTGTGCCCTATTTATTTCACTTGAGGATATCTTCAAGGAATGTCCATTTAAGTAGAAATGATTCAAACTTATCATTTTTTATGGCAGAGTAGTACTCCATTCTGTAGAAGAACCACAGCTTTTACATTGCCAGTAGGAATACAAATTAGTATGACCGCTATGGAAATCAATATAGAGCTTCCTTTAAAAAAAATTTAGCTAACATTTGATCTAGCTCTACTATTCCTCAGTGTATACCCTAATTAATGTCAGCATTCTATAGGGATACTTGCATGCTTATATTTATTCAGCACAACTTATAATAGCCATGATATGTTAACTAGTCTAGGTGCCCATCAATGGATGGATGAAGAAATTATGGGTATATGTACAATGATAATAAAATATTATTTAGCCATAAAGAAGAATGAAATACTGCCATTTTCAGGACAATGGATAAATGTAAAGAACATCATATTGAGCTAAGTAAGCCAGATGCTAAAAGACAAACACTGCATTTTCTCCTAAAATGTGAATTGCTTTTAAAAAAAAGTAGAAAGGCAATTATTATTATTATTGCCTTTTATTATTATTATTGAATATCCCTGTCAACAGTCTCATCTCAAATAGTCATGAAAGTCCTTTGTAGATTAAACACCTCTTTGATACCCACTTATTCTCCATGATATTAGCGCTTAAGCTTAACCAAATTCTGAAGTCTACTACTTCAAATGAGATAGTTTGAAATAGCATGCTGTATTTCTGTATCTTTGAGATACATCAACAAAATCCCTCAAGTTTCCTTTGTAGATAACACAGGAATAATGTAGATGGATGGCATGAAAGTTAAGGAAGACTTTAACTAAGTGATAGGTATATGTGAACTTTCCTTTGAGTGAACAACCCAACCTAATTTAAAAGAGTAACGAAACAGTATCAAAATAAAGAAAAGCTTCTTTTTTTTATTCAAATCTTTACTGGTACATTATGAATACACATCATCATCACATTCAACATTAAGAGTTTGTACCAGAATATAACACAACTTAATGCTCAATTTTTCCCCTTCCCATATCCACCTTGCAACTCCCCACCCCCTATATACATAAGCTTTGTTTCCTTTTTGTTTTCAATTACTATCACATTCTTTTCCCCCTTGTTATTTAACCCTACACCCTCTTTCCCATTTGACCCTGCCATTGTTCTGCTAGGTATATACACAAAAGAATTAAAAGATTCATATCACAGTGATATATGTGCACCCACATTATAGCAGCTTAGTTTGTGATTGCTAAATCTTGGAAACAATCCCAATGTCCATCACCTAGAGACTGGATAAAGAAGATGTAGTTCTTTAATAGAATGGAGTGTTATTGTGCCATTAAAAATGAGATTGAGTCATTAATACTCAAATGGATGTACTTTCAAGACATCCTCATAAGTGAAATAAATAGGTCACAGATGTGTAAATATCATATCTTTTCTCTAGAATTAGAAAAGGAAGATGTAAATGAGTTCTAGTATATATAGTTGGTATTGTGAAACAGAAAAGCTTCTTTTTTTAAGGGGGGAGAGTTATTGAGACAGTGTCTTGCTATGTAGTCCAAGCTGGGCTTGAATTCACTATGTAGCCCATCCTGAACTCATGGCGACTCACCTACCTCAGCTCCCTGAGTGCTGGAATTACAGGCACAAACCACTATGCCCAGAGAAAGGCTTCCAGTGGCCTACTAAAATCTGAGTATCATATTAAACAGATATTAACAAAACCAGAATTTACTACACATTCATTAAAATTTTAATTGGAACAAAATAAGGAATGAAATTTTGTTATTTCGTACACTGGAATCAGAAGCTAAAATATGATCCAACAAATTAAAACAAGAAAATTTAATGAAAAAATATACATGCACACATCTTTACATTTTACTTTGCATTTAAAAATATGTATTACATTTAGTAGACTTTCTTTTTTTGGTTTTTCTTTTTAAATTTTACTGGTTCATTTTAGAGATAATATTTACCATAGTGAACCTGTACCTATCTATGATATATCTTTTTTCTTTCTGCAATACTGGAGATCAAACTCATGACCTAGCACTCGCCAAGTAGGCGCAGTACCACTGATCTACCTCCTTGATCCAATATGATATATCTTGATTTTTCTTCTTCCTATTCCTCTCCCCCTCCCTTCAACCCCTCTTCCTTTTCTTATTTATAACACTTTTGTTTCCATTTTTCCCTTCTACTCTTTTTCTTTTCCATTTCTCCTTTTCCTCCTCCCTCCAGTTTCCCTTCCCATTTTAATATTTTCTTCCTATTTCATAATATTTATTATATATTTTGGGCTTTATTTACCTTATTGGTTTCTCACACTAGAGATAGCACCTCATTACTATAACAGTTTTGTGTCATAGATTTGGCTTCTTAAAGATAGGTTTAAGATATGTACTCCCAGGGCTAGGGATTTAGCTCAGTGGTTCCAGTGTTTGCCTGGCAAGCACAAGGTCCAGCGTTTGATCGCCACTGGTAACTACATACCACAAAGCCAGGCATGGTGGCTCATGCCTGTAATCCCAGCATTCAGGAGACAGAGGCAGGAGGATTTCTGTAAGTTTGAGGCTGACCTAAGCTACACAGTGAGTTCAGGGACAGCCTGGACTACAAAAAGTGAAACCCTGTCTCAAAAAAACAAAACAAAACAAAAACCAATATGTACTCACAGACAGGGTTCAATATGGTGGAATAGTAAAAGCAGGAAGTCTCTCCCTCCCCATAATCTGTTGTTCCCAAGCCAGAATATACCATGGGGGGGGGGGGATAGAAAACAAGGACACTAAGAATTCTCTCCTCAAAAAAAAAAAGATACATACTCATTCAGAAACTACTTAGCCACATGAAATTGTTTAACTTTTAATTAGAATCAAATTTTTAAAAATTCAGGTCTTTGGAATTAGTACTCAAAGGCCATCTGTGACTAGACATTACTGTATTGAAAAGTAAAGATATAGAATATATCCATCAGCACATAAAGCTCTACTGGACAGCATTACTAGATCAACAGGCATCAAGAGATGACCTTGAATGACTTGATTCAAGGCTGAATGTAAAAGTAAATACATAGTAGAGACATGTTTCTCATTTTTGGAAAGTAAAGATGAAGAAAAGAGAAGGGAAGGAGGAACAAGAAGAAAAAAAAATGAAAAACAGTCAGAAGAAACAAATGAGGTATTGGATTAGAATTAAAGAATTATAACTCTGATGGACAGACAGAGAATAATTGTAGACATCTACAGTATTCCAGGGGTCCCCAAACTTTCGGCACCAGAGACCAGTTTCATGGAAGATAATTTGTCCGTGGTTGGGAACAAGGGGATGAGGAAGTTAAGGACGATTCAAGAGCACTACATTTACTGTATCTATTTCCATCAGACAGTAATTATATAATGAAATAACTACATAATTAACCATAAAGCAGGATCAATAGGAGCCCTAAGCTTGTTCTCCTCAAACTATACAGCCCTCTCTAAGGCTAACAGGAGACAGTGACACCCAGGGTATTTTACTTGCATTCAGTCTGCTCTTGTTTTGGTTGCCATCACTGCAGAGCCCTACTTCACAAAAACAGGATGCTGGATATAACAACAGGCTTTTCAGTGCTTTTGTAGAAATCTCAGGATACTCTGCCTTAACTTTAATTTAGAATATATGGAGATTTGAAATTATGTAAACCATACTTATAATGTCATCACTATTTGCAGTCGCAAGCATTTGATCCACTTCTAGCATGGACAATTTGATTCACATGGCTTATTCACAAATGGGTCATGGATTCATTTCTTCCCAGTTCAGAAGTTTTTTTGTGGTTGGGAAATAATGTTAAAACTGTTTAAAAGCTGAAATAAGTGATATTGCACGAGCTGGGAAAAAAAGGCTCTGGCTCAGTCTCTTTCAAAATCTCTGATAATGTTTGAAATAGGTCAAAAATCCTAAGGTTCGGGGCTGGGGAGTTAGCTCACTGGTTCCGGCGCCTGTCTTGCAAGCGCAAGGGCCCGGGTTCGATTCCCCGGTAACCACATAACAATACTGGGTGTGGAGACCCACACCCAGCAGCAACCAGTACCACAGTAGTGCCGGGCATGGTGGCTCTCGCCTGTAATCCCAGCACTCGGGAGGCAGAGGCAGGAGGATTGTGATGTGAGTTTGAGGCTGAGCTCAGGGCCAGCCTGAACCACAAAGCGAAACCCTGTCTCAAAAAACCTGAAAAAAAAAAAAAAAATCCTAAGGTTCACTCTCCGTCTCCATAATTCAAGTGTGGCTTCACATATACGTACTGTGTCAACCAATTTGAATTCAGTTATCATTATTCCCTGAAATGACTGACTGAGCGTGTTAAGCAATTTGAAAAGTCATACAAGTAGGAAAGTTTTACAATCCATTCTGTGTCACTGAAACATGCTGCCAGAGGCGACTGTTTTTTCAAAAGAGATCTGTGAAGCAGCTCTCAGAACTGGAACGCTCTAGCCAGTAATCTATTGTTTCTAACTTTGCTATAAAAAAAACTCTAAAAATTAAAGTTTATTAAAGTCTGAAATAAAAATTGTCAGTATAGCCTTGTTAATTAAACAGACACACAGAAGGGATGCATATATGTATATATCGACATTTTCTACGTCTTTTCACTGGAAAAAGTAATGAGGCAGTGATACCTCAATGACAGTGAGCACACCTACCATCCACATTTGCCTTGTCAATACTATTCCCCTAAAAGAGAATTCCTTGGGAAAATGCTAATTCTGGAACTTGGAAAGAAATCTACCAGGAAGCCAGCACCATGCTCTACAGAAGCTAAGTGAGTTTTCAAAGACAAATAAGGTCATGTCCAAATTGTACAGCAATCAGAGACTCCCACTGGCAAAATCTGGAGTGATTTAAACATTGATAAAAAATAATGACTGCAATTAACTGAAACATATGAAAATTAAAACTATGATAAATACTAATACTGAAAAAAGAGAGCCAAAAGCAAGGAAAGAAAAAGCACCACAATTATTAATAGCAACAACTCATTTATCACCAAGAACATTTAAGAAAATGGGAAAAAATGAGAATTAAGTTGTGTCTTATACTGGTACGAATCCCCATTATGGAGTGCAATCATGATGTGTATATTTAATGTACCAATAAAGATAATTAAAAAGAAAATGAGAAATAAAAATGAAGTAAGTATTTATCTTTCCTTCTCAGTAGGAAATAATATTAAGGGGTATTTCTGTTTTAATATAAGTTAACAAGAAAATCTCTTCTTGGGCTGAGAATTTAACTCAGGGGTTCTGGTGCCTGGTTGCAAGGTCCCTCGTTTGATCCCCAGTAACCACATATAACAATATTGGATGTGGAGACTCATGCCCACCAACAATCAGTGCCATATTTCACAGTGTCAGACATGGTGGTTCACACCTGTAATCCCAGCACTTGGGAGCCAGAGACAGGAGGATTGCTGTGAATTCAAGGCTGAGCTCAGGGCCAGCCTCAACTGCAAAAGCGAGACTCTGTCTCCAAAAAATAAATGAATAAAATAAACAAGATAGAAAATGACTTTAAAGCATAAATTAGTGAAACCAAATTTTGATACAAATAATAGAATTCAAATAACAATAATACTGTCTCCAAACATGAAGATATTAAATAAGTGAATACATACCACTCACAAGGCTGCAGGGATCGAAAAGCCTTAAAAGATGCATCCATTCCAGCAAAATCCCAAAACTTAACATCATAGTCATATCCTCCAGTCACCAAACGGGCACCTGACGGATCTAGACCCAGAGCTGACACCTATTAAAAAAAAAAACCTTACAGTCTATTATTATTATTCCCATTTCCACTTCTTAACCCTATCCCCTAACTAAAGACACTAGACTCAGAGAGTATCAATTGGTTTTACTTCTAAAATGTAGAAAAGACATTAGCTTCTATATAATTTGATAGGGTTAATATGAGTATTCTTTGAAAACAACAAAAAAATATTTTTAAAGTTTTAAATTAATTTACTATTAATATTTTTAAATTGACACTCTTGTCCCAATTTATCAATTGTGTACTCAGATCAGCTATCACTGTAATTCTAGATAGTAGACTACACTGCTTTAGTAAGTAAAATCTTAAAAATAACTAAGCTTTCCTAAGACACAATATTGAGGGCCGAGGATTTAGCTCAGCGGTTCCAGTGCCTGTCTTGCAAGTGCAAGGGCCCAGGTTCGATCCCCTGGTAACCACATACAATATTGGGCATGGAATCAGTACCACATACCACAGTGCCGGGCATGGTGGCTCATGCCTGTAATCCCAGCACTCAGATGGCAGAAGCAGGAGGACTGCCACAATGTGAGTTTGAGGCTGAGCTCAGGGCCACCCTGAACTACAAAGTGAGACTTTGTCTCACACACACACACACACACACACACACTATTGAGCTATTATTTTAGGATAAACTACAACTGAATGAACACCATAGAAGAGAAAAAAACAGATCAAATGAATCTAAAAAATCATAAAAATGGGCTAACGGGGTACAGCTGAATGGTAGAATTTTTCCTAGCATATAAAAAGTCTCAAGTTCAATTCTCAGCATAAATAAATGATTAAATAAATAAAACAATTCCAGTGAGTATTTTATGAAATCTACTTAACAAAATCAGACAAAGTAAACTGCTTATGCATAGAGATAAATGACTGACGTATATTCATTCACCCTAAACATTTCAAAGCTTAATTTATAACTGACTCTACTATAGTAGTACTGATAACTGTCCATAAATATTTGCTTTCCTTGTCAATTTTCATAGATTCTATTTACCTATGAATCCCCAATGTGTAACTTACTATTTTTGAGCTATATTTAACTTCTGTCAAAGCAGGAAGTCCCTAGATCTATTACCCTCTCAGAAAGAATTGCATTTGGCATTTTTTAATGTGATTACCATATATACAAGATAGTAAAAGATATCAAAGTTTCATATAAATGAAATGTCCAAAAATCGAAGATTTATAATTATAATTATTATAATACAATTACTACAATTAGGAGTGACAAAATAATTTGACCTCATCTCAAGATCTGCAAATACTGATTACAGAATGTAAGGGAATTAAAAATAAATAACTTATATATAAGCATAGTGGCTCATGTCTATAACCCCAGCACTTGGGAAGCAGAGGCAGGAGGATTGCTACATAGTGAGCCTGGGCTCTATAGTGAGCACAGGGCCAGATTGCACTACAAAGCCAGACCCTGACTCAAAAAAAAAAGAAGTGAGGGCCAGAGATTTAGCTCAGTGGTTCTGGTGTCTGCCTATCAAGTGCAAGGTCATGAGTTAGATCCCCAGTAACCACATACAACAATGCCGGCCATGGTGATTCATGCCCATAAGCAATCAGTACCACATACCACAATGCTGGGTGTGGTGGCTCATGCCTGTAATCCTAGTACTTGGGAGGCAGGGACAGGAGGATTGCTGTGAGTTCAAGGCTGAATTCAAGACTAGCCTGAACTATAAAAGCAAGACCCTGTCTCAAAAATTTTTTTAAATAATAAAAATTACTTATTAAATGTTAAAATTAGATATGGATTAAAGATATTAAAACATACAAATGATAAATTTTCTTATGATCAAACAATCTCTTAAATGAAAAACAGTTTAGAAAATTAAGTGATTTCTGCTACCACCAGTAACAAACTCATTCACTTCCATGCTACCCTCCTCTTCTCCCATTACAATTAAAGAAGTATCCCTTCTCCTGATAGGCTAAGGTCAACAGTGTTCACTCCATTCAACACAATTTGAAATTACAAATTTATTTGTGGCTTCTGTCTTCAGTGTCTGTCCTCTCAAGACAGTAAGCTCTAGACCTCAACCATCTCTTGGTCAGCACAGAGCCTATTACAAAATAGAAGCTCTAGGAAATGTTTCAAGAAAAAAAGAGGACTAAAAATTTAAAATCTTGTAATAAAAATGTCAATGCAGTCTGACAAACATGAGATTATTCTCTTCTACACAAGAAAGAACAACAGAATAAATCTGAAAGCTGACTGTTCTTCCAACTAAGGGCAGAAAAACATGGCCAGTTCTACAGTAAAGTGACAAAACAATGTTTTCAGTGTTAGCATTCTGAAGCATCAGGGTCTCTGCTGTGGTTTATATACATTATTCATGAAAAGGGCATAAAAGGCAATAAACACGACAGAAAACAGAGTATGGGGAAGAAAAATACCCTCTCCAAGTCAGAAAATATAAGTTCTTCCAATTCTCAATTTCTGTTCCCAAGAATTAAAGAATACAAGAAGTCTTGTTAATTTTCAGGTGCATTTTAACCAGAAAATAAGATCTTGTATAACATAAATGTTGGCCTAAAACAAAAAGTTGTTTAGAAAAGTTTAACAAATATCTTAATTAACATATAACAGAATTAAACCTAGTATCAAAATATTCCACAATTACTAGCCTTTTTTGACCAAGACAAAATTATTTTAAATTTTTATTTAAATAATAGATCATGCAAAAATAAGATTCCAGCTCATAAGAAAGAGTATAATTTCAACATTGATCTTTGTACTGAAAGTGTTTTTACATTTTCCTTCTTTCAATGAGCTTTAGATAGCAGTCCATAATTAGATAATTGGTCTGATAGCACATCAACTATATAAGTATTACAAGTACATCTGAGTTTCTCCTGTGATTAGAAATTCTCTACAAAATGTTTTAAATATGTCTAAAATTTTAAGTGGTTACAAAGCCATAGTTGAAGAAGTGCTTACATAAAAGTCTCAGGCATCTTTTGACTAGCTATAAAGCACTGATCTTCCATTTTTTTTTTTTAAGGTTTTTTGAGACAGGGTCTCGTTTTGTGGTTCAGGCTGGCCCTGAACTCAGCCTCAAATTCACATCACAGTAATCCTCCTGCCTCTGCCTCCCAAATTCTGGAATTACAGGCATGAGCCACCATGCCCGGCACTGTGGTATGTGGTACTAGTTGCTGCTGGGGTGAGTCTCCACACCCAGTATTGTTATGTGGTTGCCAGGGATCAAACCCGGGTCCTTGCACTTGTAAGACAGGCGCCACTGAGCTATATCCCCGGCCCCCCAATGTTTTTAACCCAAAGTTCTGCAGGAACTCTTTATCTAATTCCCATTTATTGTTTCAGTCTTTCCTAAGGGATTACCCACAGCATTCATTTTTACTGTTGACAGAAGTAAACACTATAGCAATGTATATAAATAGAAATGTAAGAACATGAACACCTACATCAAAAAAAGAAAAAAATCTCAAATCAATAACTTTCAATCTTTAAAATCTTCCAAAACCCAAAGTAAGCAGACACCCAAAGTATAGCAGAAGGAAATCATTCATAAAGAGCAGAGTAAAAAGTGAAACAATTTTTTAAACTACAAAAAAGAAGACTAAAAGTTGGTCTTTTGAAATTTTCAACAAAACTGAAACATTTTTATTCACAATGGAAAAGACTTTATTCACAGGAAAGACTTGTTAACGTCAGGAACAAAAAGGCAACTCACTTACAAGTGTATTAAAATTTAAAAGATTATAAGAATTTCTCGGGCTGGGTAGTTAGCTCAGTGATTCCGGCACCTGTCTTGCAAGCGCAAGGGCCGGGGTTTGATTCCCAGCAACCACATACAATACTGGGAATGGAGACTCATGCCCAACAGCGATCAGCACCACACAACAGTGCCCGGCCTGGTGGCTCACACCTGTAATCCCAGCACTCGGGAGGCAGAGGCAGGAGGATTGCTGTGATGTGAGTTTGAGGCTGAGCTCAGGGCCAGCCTGAACTACAAAGCGAGACCCTGTCTCAAAAAACCTAAAAAAAAAAAAAAGAATTTCTTACACACTGTATATCAACCAATTAAATAAATGAAATGCAAATATTCTTAGAGAAAAAAATTACTAAAGCTATCTAAAGAAGAAAATAAAATATGAATAATTTTTAATAAGTAAAGGGCTTCAAACAAATAAAAAATCTTCCCACAAAGCAAGGCTTAGAGTCAGATGGTTTTACTGGTAAATCCTAAACAATATTTAAGTAAGAATTAATACTAATATTTTGTAAACTATCCTAGAAGTGGAAATGCTTCCCAAATCCATCCTGGTCAGTAAAAACCAAGATAACACAAGAAACATGACATATCGTTTATTAATGAAAATATAAATGTTCTTAACAAAATACCAGGAAATTGAATCTCCAGTAATATATAAAAAGGAATACATACCACTATCGAATAAGATTTATAGTAGAAACAAATAATGCAAAGTTGGCTTAACATTTGAAAAAGTAATTATAATTTACCAGACTAATAGAGTAAACATATAATTATCTTAATAGAGTAAAAAAAAATGTATTTGTCAAAACCTAATACTTATTCATGACTGAGGGAAGAAAACACCAAGAAATAAGAAACTGATAAGAATTTCTTAAACCTGAAAAAAGTTATCAATGAAAAACAACATTGTTACTAGGCATGGTGGCACATGCCTGTAATCCCAGCACTCAAGAAGCTGAGACAAGAGGTTTGTCATGAGCTCCAGGTCAGCCTGGGCCACACAAAGGCCATCATCCAGCACTACATAGCAAGACACTGTCAGAAAGAAGGGAAAAGAAGAGAGACAGACAGCGAGAGAAGGAGAGAGGGAGAGAGGGAGGGAAGATGGAAGGGAGGGAAGGAAAGAAGAAGGAAGGAACAAAGAGAGAAAAGAAAGAAAGAAGAGGAAAGAGAGAGAAAGAAAGAAAGAAAGAGAAGAGGGAGGGAGGGAAGGAGGGAGTAGGGAGGCAGGCAGGCAAGCAGGCAAACATCATGGTAAGAAACTAAATACTATCTTAACAAGAGGATTAAGAACAGGACATACACTCTTGCTGTTTTATTTAGTACTGAAGAAGAGGTTTTAGTCAGTATAAGGAAAAGAAATATGTCAATATTAGAGAGGAAGAAGCAAAACTGCATTCACAACTATGATTTTGCTTAATAGTAAATACTAAGAAATCTGATTTTTTTAAAAAAATTATTAGAATGAGTTCAACAAAGTTGTAAGAAAAAAAAAACAAAGCTGCAACAAATAAAATTAACATACTAAAATCAATTTATTTGTTTTACAAGTGTCTCATTATGTAGTTCTGGCTGGCCTTGAACTCACTGTAGAGCTCAGGCTGGCCTGGAACTTGAAACAATCCTCCTACTTCAGCCTCCTTAGTGCTGAGATTACAGTTCAATTGTATTACAATACCTTACCATTGAGCAATTTAAACATGAAACTTTAGTTGGTCCAAAAGTTGTAGGTTAGTTAATGCCATTTACAAATAAATAAAATATTTAAAAATAAATGTCACCATAGAAGTACAAAATATTGTTTAGAAGCTAAAGATGTATATAGACAGAAACATATTCTGTTCCTCAGTCAAAAGAAAAATCATTAGGATGGCAATATTTCCAGAATTGTTCTACAGATCCAATACATACCATATCAGAATCCCATCCACTTTATTTAAAGAAGTTAGTTTTTGCCAGGCATTGTGGTGCATGCTTGTAAGATTGAAACAGAAGAATCATCTCAAATTCAAGGCCAGCCTAGACTACACAGAGAGACTGTGTGTCAAAAATAAAAAGGGGGAAAAAAAGCAGTAGTTCGCAAATATTTGTAAAGCCTTACACTCTAAATCTGTTGAGACCATTTACATTCTTAAATCTACTCAGGATTCCAAAGAGCTTTAGTTTATCTGAGTTAACACTTATGTACATCAATATTTACTATTAGAAATTAAAGGGCCAGGGATTTTATCTCAGTGGTTCCAGCGCCTACCTTACAAGTGCAAGGGCCTGGGTTTGATCCCTGGTAACCACACACAACAATGCCAGGCATGAAGACTCACGCCTGTAATTTTGGCACTTGGAAGACAGAAGCAGGAGAATTGCTGTGAGTTCCAGGCTGAGCTTAGGGCTAGCCTGAACTACAAAAGCAAGATTCTGTCTCAAACAAACAAATAAAAAGAAATTAAAACTAAGATGCTTTCTTTTCTGTGGTATGAGAAAATGAAGATGTAAATGAGTCCTAGCATTGTATGTTATATATTGTGAAATAGAAAATGCTCAATGTAAAAAGGTGAAAGGGGACAATGTTGAGATTGTAACAAAAAAGTAAGGAAACAAATTTTATGTATATGGGGGGGTGGTAGGGTGGGTAGGGCTATGGGGAAAAATGAGAATTAAGTTGTGTCTTATACTGGTACAAATCCCCATTATGGAGTGCAATCATGATGTGTATATTTAATGTACCAATAAAGATAAAATTTAAAAAAATTTTAAAAAACTAAGATACTTAAAAATATTTCATCCATTTAAAATAATAGTAAACTCATTATATTTGAGAAATATTTTATAAAAATATTTTCTAAAGGAAACATTTTTTGAGATTTACAATGTTTTTAGATAACTATACATCAAGCTTACCATTTGTGTTACTTCTAGTTCTGCCTCAATGTTTTCTTTGTCATTATGGACTATATAACATATATCTATCCTTACATACCAGATTTAGAAAAAGGCATTTTTGTTGAAAAAGGAAAGTGAGACAATTTATTCTTTCACTTCATATGCACATTTCATTCATTCAAACTATCACTATTTAATGATTTTCCAATACGATACAATGATTTAATCTTGTTTTAAATATTTTATATTGTTAAATACAAGAATATAAAAGTAATGTAATCTATATGCTAAATAATATAATCCTACAGCAACACAATGGTCACTTAAAATTCACTTCTTTTCAGTAAAAGCAGCCAAGAAACATATGAAGAAATGCTCAACATCACTGGTCATCCGAGAGATGCAGATGAAAATGACATTGAGATTTCATCTCACCCCACGAACAATGGCTGCTATTGCAAAATTAACCAGCAATAAATGCTGGTGAGGCTCCAGGGAGGAAGGAATACTTCCCCACTGTTGGTAGGAATAAAGACTGGTACAACCACTGTGGAGAAATTAGTATGGAAATTCCTCAAAAAACTAGGACTAGAGGTCCCATTTGACCCTGCTATTCCCCTACTAGGAATATACATAAAAGAATTAAAAGAATCATATCATAGTGACATATGTGCCCCCATGTTCACAGCAGCTCAGTTTGTGATAGCTTCTATCAGCTAGAGACTGTCCATCAGCTAGAGACTTCCATCAACTAGTGTCCATCAGCTAGAGACTGGATAAAGAAGGTGTGGTTTTTTACACAATGAAGTATTATTCTGCCATAAAGAATGTTAAGTTTGGGCCGGGGATATAGCTCAGTGGTTCCGGCGCCTGTCTTCCAAGCGCAGGGACCCGGGTTCAATCCCCGGTAACCATATAACAATACTGGGTGTGGAGACTCACCCCAGCGGCAACCAGTACCACATACCACAGTGCCGGGCGTGGTGGCTCACGCCTGTAATCCCAGCACTTGGGAGACAGAGGCAGGAGGATTGCTGTGATGTGAGTTGGAGGCTGAGCTCAGGGCCAGCCTGAACCATGGGGCGAGACCCTGTCTCAAAAAAACCTTAAAAAAAAAAAAAAGAATGTTAAGTTTGAGTCATTTATACTCAAAAGGAACCAGTTTGAGGACACACTTATAAGTTAAATAAATAGGTCACAGATATATAAACACTGTATCTTTTCTCTGGTGTGAGAATCTGAAGATGTAACTGAGTTCTAGAGTGTATGATAAATATTGTGAAATAGAAAATATTCAAAGGGAAAAGTGTAGGGATCAATAATGAGGGGAAAGAAAAAAACCGTAATTAACCTTAATAAAAAAAAGTATTACAATTCAATTTTCTTTTAGAGCCCAATTAGTACATGAAAAGAAACAATTTTTTAAACTTACTGTTTTAGTGCCATGCTTCAGTGTTATCTCATGTGAGTCAGGAATCTTTTGGACAGGATTCTGAAACAGAAAAGTCCATGACATAAATGATGAAAATAGAATATTTGAGTTAAACTGTATATTGCATTCAGAGAAAATATAGTTTTAAAAAACTGCATCACTGGCTTTTTATCACAACATTTAAATAGTAAATTTAAAATGTGAAGATATCTTTTGTCTGTTCTTCTAGATAAACGGCAATTTATCTTTTTTGGTGGATTTGAAATACCTAAGAGGACATTAGGGCAGCATGAGAGGCAGTTGGTTCAATCCAAAAGAAAAAAAGGTAAGAAACTCTAGATTGGATAATTCTTCCCTATTGCTAACATAAACCTTTAATGTAACCTATAAGTCCATTAGTTGCTGATAATATGATTCTTAAAGGAGGTATTAGAGATTTTTCTTTCCTTTAAGTCACTGATTACGGAAATCAAAACAGAACATCAAGAGCTGGGAATGCAGCTAAGTAGTGCAGCATTAGAGGAATCCTGGGTTTAATCCCAGCATGCAAAGAAAAAATAGCCCCCCAAGAATACCAAAACATTTTTGAAGTAAAGGAAAATGATCCTCCATATTTGATTGTATGTTAAAGTGAACAAACATCAGAACTTTTGGGAATAATTTTCAAAATCCTATATTATAAAAATCAGAGAGAAACAAACACACATAAAGAAAAGAATAGATTAAATAATCATTATTAATTGTTCCTGGCATTTAAAAGCACTTTAACAGCTATGACTATCAACAAATTTAAAGCAATATTTTACATAAACACTGTTCCCTTGGCAATAAATACTAAAATAGAAACATAATTTACAATAAAATCTGATAACATGTTACTAAAATATAATATTTTATTTTTGTCTCACCATGCCTACAGAAAATCACATGAAGATAATCATAAAATAAAAGAAATTACACTCAATAATTCAATACTTTATACTCAATACTTTAATATTAAAAATTATTTTACAACTGGAGATGTGCCTCAGTGGGATGGCACCTGCCTGCCAAGAGCAAGTTCCTGAGTTTGATCCCCGGTACTGAAAAAAAATAACTATTTTAAAGATATTATACCCTATATTTAAAATAATAATTACAAATTTTCCTTTAAATTAGCTGTATTTTGGATTTCCACATCTAAAATATTAAAGGCTTTCTGTTATTTATATTTGAGCATATCTTCCAAAGTTCTTGCACTTTATTTCTGACAATTTTCCAAGGTAGCTATGTACTTTTTAACTCTTAAAAGTTGAAAAAAAAGTCAAAAAATCTGCTCTGAAGGGTTAACAATAAACTTAGAGGCACAGTGGTGCATGGCTGCAATCCTAGCCCTCAGGGAAGTAGATACAAGAGGATCCCAAGTGAATCCAGCTTAGGCAACATAGAAAGAGAATGAAAGGCCATGGAGTTAGCTCAGTGGTGCTGGCGACTGTCTTGCAAGCGCAAGGACCCGGGTTCGATCCCCAATAACCACATACTAGACTGGGTGTGGAGCAACCAGTACCACATACTACAAGTGCCGGGTGTGGTGGCTCACGCCTATAATCCCAGCACTCATGAGGCAGAGGCAGGAGGAGTGCTATGATGTGAGTTTGAGGCTGAGCTCAGGGCCAGCCTGAACCACAAAAGCGAGACCCTGTCTCAAAAAAACCTAAAAAAAAAAAGAAAGAAAGAAAGAGAATGAAGACTAAGCCTACCCCCATATATACCTCATCCCAGGCCCCACACACGGCCTGCTTTACAATGTAGGGACACAGAGCTGAGGAAAAACATGAAACAAAGATTACTGACTTCTCTTAGATTGACTACCTATAGCAGTCTCTCTTCCTTTACAATCAAAATTTTCCAAGCTAAGAATCCATGGTAGTACCACAGATTAGTGAAAGATATTAGGAATCAGAAAGGTCTTCAATGGGAATAAGCAGCTGAAAATTGTTCAGTTTATTTCAAATCAAAGATGATACTGTAAGGTTAACTATACTGTGGAAGTACAGAATGTATTTTTATCAGAGATGTCAATATTCCAACACAAATTTCAAAGGACTTTAAAAGTTAAAGAAATGAATTTTTGGACGACCCTTATATTGAACTGTCTAAGTCATTACTCCCTTTTCCTTCAGCAATTGACAATATTTGTAAAGCAATGAAAACTCGTTTAAGAGTGCCAAGAACTCTCACAAAAACCAGGATAGTAGTTGAAATGTTTCACTTATAGAATAATCTATTATAGACTGTGCTTCATTTCATAACTAATTACTTTTTCATAAAGCAGCAAATAAAAATACTGTCATATAAAAGCTGGGATAAAAATTATTTTGCTCAATTCAAGACAAAATTGCCTATATATAGGCAATTTCTATTATTTAAAGGAAAAATAGAAACACAGAACTTACGTATTTACATTAGGAGTGAATTAAATGTTTAAGTAAATGTTTATATTTAAAATCAAAGTTTTACTAGAAATCACATTAGACATAACTCATAAAAAGGTCATATATTGGCACAACTAAATCACTGAAAATAGTAGCAATCCATCTTTTGGTAGCATATCACTTGATAGTGACTGTTCTTTTTCCAGAACTTTTACTAATGACTTTTTGAAATATGGCTTAGTGTGAAATTTGCCATAACAGTAAAATACTTTCAAAATTTTCCTGCCAAGGAACATCACAAACTACAGGACTTTAATAAAGTAATTTATTACCAGAATTCATAACACAAGCTACAGTCTTAATGGAGGAAAGAAAAAGATATACACATTTTGTTTTGGTTTGGTTTTAAATAACAACCAAAGGACTATTTCCCAGGCTCTCTTGTCTAGCTTCAATAATAACAGTGATAGTAGACATATCTCAAATAACATGAGCAATTCTATCTGATTAACAGTTTTAGAAGACTTGCAAATCAGAAATAAATTTTCTGACAGAGGCATAAACTAAGAAAGTTGTATGTGAATACTGCTATATGCCATAATAAAGCCAATCCTCTAACAAGGATCTGCCACAAAGTTGTTACTAGTAGTTAGGGAAAGAGAACGAAGAATGCCAAGAAGCTATGAAAAAAACGATCACTACTTTCTCCAAGAAATCATTTAGTTGACAGTGAAGGCTATTCTCACAGAAAGTGGCTCGTTCCTCAACTTCATGCCAGTAATCCACATAGGTGGAAGTAAAAAAAAAAAAAAAAAAAATACTGATACTAATATTAATACTATTACTAATAATAGACATGAAAAGGGAAAATAGAACTCAATGCCACCTCCATTAAAGTCCCCAATTCTTCTCTATCCTGCGAAGTCCTATGCCAGCTTTATTTCTAAAGAAGAGAGAAATTGCCTTCTGGGGGACAACAATCTTCACTTGAGCTTCAGTCCCAGATCAGACTCATTCAGAAACCCTTCAAACTGGAGGTCTCAAGAGATTATTCAGAAATAAGACTTCTTCCAAAAGGCTGAGATTACACACTGACTTGTGGCAATGTTAATTCTCTTCTAGTCTTCCATTGAGTCAGAAGTTATGATTTACTTAGCTTTGGACATAGAGCTTTGTGTAGTGGAACTGGAAGCAAGGAAAAAGATTTAAGATTAACATTATTTCATCCCTATGTTTAGGATCTGGAGTAATGAAGCCTGGGTTCGGACCTTGGTTTTCCAATTTGCTAGATATGTGGCCTTAACTCTGTTCTAAACAGAGGAAATTTTGTCCTCCAGAGGAAATTTCTCAAGGTCAGGAGGCATTTTTTAATCATCTCAATTAGAAGAAAAGTTAACGGCTGCTAATAATCAATCCAATAGTGTACATGACAGTGTCCATTCCCCCATACAACAAAGATTTATTTGTTCTAAAATGCCAATCACATCGAGATTTTCTTAAAAATAATTTCTTAAACAAATGTTTAAATGACAAATTTTTTAGCTTTAGTTTACATATCTTTTAAATAGAGCCAGTGGTACTAATACTGACGACTTTCCATGACTTTAACTAAGACCCCAAAAGAATATATATGTAAAATGGATTCAAGCCAGAAAGTTCCTCCCTTGTCTTCTGCCTTGCACAGTATGTGGCTCTAATTTGAATTGAATTACACTTCCTTTCTAAACCTCAGAACAACTCTACTCAGAAACCTCTTTCTATCATCAACAAATTAAAACATTCGGTCATCCTCCTGCCCACAGTATGTGCTCCATATGCACATATTCTTAACCAAAACATGACACAAACTACTGCTGTCACTTTGATCATGAAGTGTATGCTTTCTAATAGTTTTTCAGCTATAAAATAATCTGTATTTTAAAACCTTAGGAAAAAGAATTCTATTTCTTAGTTGAGGAAACATGTTTCAGAAGTAGATTTACCTGTGTCTGGATGCACTGTGGTCTAAACATATTGAAACTTTATTAATTAAATTCTGAGCAATATTTCATGAACTCTTTTTTAGTAAGATTTGTTTATCCAGTAATTAAAAGATGAATCTCTATTCTTATTCTCTAAATTTCACCTAGGAAAACACATAATACACTTTTAAAAAAAAAAGTAAATATCGAGAACTACTGTTTTTAACTATTTAATGTTAAAGGACTAGATTTCTCCTTCTGAGTAGGTAGGCCCAGATGTATTTGTTTTCTTATCTTTGTAATACAGACAGCTATAATTCACAAAATAAAAGTAAGAGTCTAAAAAATGTAGAGAAGGCAAACTGTCAGGATATGAGGAACACTTCAATGGTGAATTTTCTTTATTTGCTATTTTCTCATATTCCCAGATTTAAGGCTAAAATGATACTGAATCAAAGTGCCACTGGCACTCACAAAGAAAAAGTCCTAACAAAACATACTCCTGCTAGCCAAAGGACCAGGAAATACGCGTACTACTCCCTACAATGAATGCAATCATTACATACTGCAAACATGTACCAATATACAAAAAAATAAAATATATATATAATAGAGACCTGAAGAACATGGTATAATATTTTTAGGTGTAAAAGAAAAAGAAGCCAGCTGGGATGGTGCATGCTTGTAGCCCCAGAACTCAAAGAAGCTGAGGCACGAGGATCACAAGGAGCTGCAGGCCAGCCTGAGCTACGTAGTCAGGTAAAAACCATAAACTACACAGCAAGACACTGTTTCAAAAAAAAAAAAACCAAGGAATTATAGAGGGCTAGGGATTTAGCTCAGTGGTTCTGGCATCTGCATGGCAAGCACAAGGTCCCCAGTTTGACTGTGTATCACATATCACAATGCTGGGAGTGGTGGCTCAAATCTACAATCCCAGCACTTGGGAGGCAGAGGCAGGATGACTGCTGTGAGTTCAAGGCTAGCCTGGACTATACAGTGAGTTCAGGGCCAGGCTGAACTACCAAGCAAGACCTTGTCTCAAAAAACTAAAAAAATTGAAATTAAAAAAAGTAGTTACAGAATCCAATATCCAAAGAAAATATCCCTTAGGAATAAAGGAAAAAAATTAAAAATGAAGACAATTTGTCAATAGCAGACATACCCCAAAAAAGCATGGTTAAAGTTTTCTGAACAAAAAGTGGGAAAAAGGAAAGAAGGAAGAAAATAGAAAAGTAAAAGAATCAGCAAATACGTCAGTAAATATGTCTTCCTCCTGTGTTTGGACTTTGAAAATTTGTCTTAGTTGAAGCATATTATAAATTCTCTAGTATGGGTCTAAAATGTATGCAGAGAAAATATTTAAGATAATCATGTTATACATAGAGAAGGGCAAAACAATATAACAAAAGGTGAAATTTTTGTATTTACTGTACAAAGAACCCAAAGAGATAAACTCAAGAACACTATCTTCATATATAGTAAATTGATTTTGACCAACGTCCCAAGGTCATTCAGTGGAGAAAGGATAGTCTTTTCAACAAATGTGTTGGGAAAACTGAAAACTCACATGTGAAAGGATACAATGCTTACTTCACATCACATAAAAATATTAACTCAAGAGATTAATGATCTGAATGTATGAGTTAAAACTCTAGAAAAAAATAAAACAGAAAAAACAGAGAGTAAGTTTCATGACATTGACTATGATAATGAATCTTTATATCCAACAAGAAAAATACAGGCAACAACAAAATAACAGATAGAGGACTTCACCAAAATTAAAGATTTTTGTGCATCAAAGGACAATATCAAGAAAATTAAGTGAATATCCAAAGAATGGGGGAGACATTTTTCAAATCACATTTTTAGTAACAGGTAATACCCCAAAACATATAAAGAATATGTACAAACAATGACAAAAAATAATAATAATAATTTAGCAATGTACCTGAACGGGCATTTTCCAAAGAAGATATAAAAACAACCTATATGCAAATGAAAAGATGCTCAGCATCACTAATTGTTAATGACTGGAATAAAGACTCCTCCAAAGCCCTCATGAGCTCATAAGTGGGACATTTGAAAGGTGACTGAATCATAGGGGCAACATAGCTGACTTGCTGTTGGGAGGTGGGGCCTGGTGAGAAAAGGCAATCACTAGGTGAGGGGGCTGGAATGGTTCAATCTTCCTCCTTGAGTTCTCTGACCACCATGACAGCAACATTCTTTCTTCTATCAGGCCCATCCACTATGCTGTTTTTGCTGTTGAAGGTACATCAAATGTGGACTGAAATTTCTGAAAATATAGGTCAAAATAAGCCTCTGCTCCATTAAACTGTAGGTGTCAGGTGACAGGTAGTGACGGGATGCCAATCTCTAAGGAAATGCTAATCAAAATCATAGTGAGATAACACTTTATACTTCTTAACATAGATGTGATCTAAAATATCAAGAAAATAACAAATATGGTCAGGGAAGAAATTTGAATCAGTACACAAGGTAGATAGAAGTGTGAGATGATGCAGCTGCTATAGAAAACAGTATGGAGGTTCCTAAATAAAGCAGAAATTGAATTACCAGGGCCAGGGATTTAGCTCAGGGGCACTGAGCCTACCCTGCAAGTACAAGGACCCAAGTTTGATCCCTAGTACTGGGAAAAAAAAAAAAAAAAAACTTGAATTATCATAGTCTCCAGCAATTCCAATTCTAGGCATATATTCAAAACAACTAAAAGCAGGGCCGGGGAGTTAGCTCAGTGGTTCCGGCACCTGTCTCGCAAGCGCAAGGACCCGGGTTCAATTCCCCGGTAACCACATAACAATACTGGGTGTGGACCCAGCAGCAACCAGTACCACATACCACAGTGCCGGGCGTGGTGGCTCACGCCTGTAATCCCAGCACTCGGGAGGCAGAGGCAGGAGGATTGTGATGTGAG
>PVIR01022742.1:0-27841 GCA_004026965.1 Petromus typicus
GTGAAGAAAGGATGAAATGAGAGACAGTCAGAAGTCCCTTGAATTTGGTCATCAGTAACAGTTTGGATAAAATAGGGATGGAACTCTTATAACTTCCACAGTGATTTCAAAATGAGGAACACAGAAAAAATCAACCTTGAATGGAAACAGATCAATAAAGAATAAAAGTCAGTGTAAGAGGGGAATGGAATCCAAGGATGTATTTATGAAAGGTGGATGATGCATTCCTCCCTGACTTGGACACAGTGCCCTCTAGGATGTTAGCACAGCCAATGCTCACTGCACACTTTAGTTCATTCAGCTGTTCTTAGATTCCACATCTTGCTCCTTCAAGGATTTGTCATCATTTTAAAGTTAACATCTGTGAATTTTTTTTTATTTACTACACTTATGAAATGAAACCGTGTACAGATTTTGTACTCCTGAAAATATTCTTCTCTACTGTCCAATAAACAGCTTTGTGACAAAGGAAATCCATAACCTTTTTTTCCTTCAGAATTTGAAATATTCTCCTATGCAGCACCATTAATAGCCAGTTACAAATGACCTCATCTTTTATTCTTTTTAGTTAATTTATTTATTGTTTTTAGGTAAAACAAAATAACAGATTTCATTTGTCATTGCACTGTAAAATTTTGAAAATAGATGCCTTAATTGAAAGTATTTTCATTTCAAATTAACATGGTTTTGTTGCTCTTTCACTATAAACAGTTATGTTTTCTTCATATTTCAAGCTTCCGTTCCCTTTAAACTTCCTCCTTCCTCTTACTCCTAACATTTATGTGGCAAAGAAGATGACCGACACTGATACCCCGGTCTCACGCTTTCTATTTTTAATTTTTTGATCAATACAGTATTCTGAGAAACATTTTCTTAAATTTCTCTCCACTTACACAGATTATTATGTTCATCCCTGAATTCACATTTCTAGTGACAAAATTCTCTTTCCCACCTGTCTGTTTTTCAAATCTGTCACATTCTCACTATCATGTTGAATTTTTCTGGGTATACTAGCTACAAAGAAATAGGGTCTATGTTCCATGAAATATCTATTTCATTTGAACAGTCTTGTCTCTGTACTAATTGTAAGACTAACCCTATAAACTACTGTTTTTTCTCAGAACTCCACTTGTAAGTGCATACAAATGAAGGTTTAGGTCTATTAAAAATTCATCTGCATTGTTAGTTTTCTTCAAAATCTCTTCTGAGTGGAAGGTGTACTGAAAACTCTGTGGTAGGAATGAAAGGAGTCAAAAGACAAGCTTAATGTGAAAGAGAGCAGTAAAGGAGATTCTGTTAGCAGATGCTGTCTAGAGTTTTCAAATAAATGAAAAACTTACATTGGAGTTCCTTCCAGATTAAGAATCTTGTTCCTAGAAAGTTGGTTGGATTTGCTTTTATACTACCTGTAGGCTATCATGGTAGGGACCACATTTATGGCCGATAATCACTCATTTACCTTCAGGGCATGGCAAGGGCCGGTTGGATCTTATGACCCCAGAGCACCTTTGAACCAAGCGCCTGATTTACTTGCTCCATCTCAAACTTGTTTCCAGTTCTTTCACCTCACATCACCTACATTTGCAATAACCCTTTTCTCTAAATATATTTTTACCAGTAGCCACTTATATTACCACGTGAGGACCCCCTTTGTTTAATGCTGCAATAAATTTTTTCACTATTTGAATGTCATTTTAACACTTCTCAGTAAAAGACAACAGAGTGCTGAGCCAGGTGAGTTCTCTGAATGCAAAATACTAAAGGCAGTTTTGTCCTTTATAGCAGAAGCTGGGCTTTCCATGGTAAGTGAGGGTTTGTGAAACTGAGATTTAGAAAGATGTTATACAGAAAAGGAGCCCTGTGCTTCAGGACCCTAAATCTTTCTTTTGTCATGTGTTGTAAGCAACATTGGTTATTGCTCAGAGGAAAGTGATGTCTTTCTTACACATTCATCCTTTTCTCATGTTGGAGATTCTGTTTTAACATTGTATATTACTTGAACCCCTTTGAAGAAGATCCTGAACAGAGTCCAAAACAAAGACACTCATGTCTCTGCTCTCACAGCATGCAGAAACACAAAAGCATGAGGGTTCTGTTGAAAAAAGTTGAGAGAAACATCCACAGACTCCTAGAGCAAGATGGGCTGGACCTAGAGCCAGTGTCAAATTGGCAGCCTGGTGGACATTAGACAAAGCCTTGCTGGATTATATTAAAGCTCACCACTTGGAAAGGAGAAAAAACATGGTAAGATATAAAATATTCCCAAAACCTAAAAAGACAAGGCCACCACATCCTGAAGCTTTGACTCCTGGAATGAGCAGATCCCTTCATGTGTCTTACAGAAGTATACAAAGTGGCAGATTTTCTTTTTTATTTTCTGCATAAAGGACACATTGAATTTAGGTTTGTGACCTAATAAACTAAGCTGGTATCTTTTTTCTTCTGATTTCTTAACCAAGACTAGATATTTTCTCTTTTATATTTGCCTGATCTAGTCAAATTTCCCTGAAGATCAGGGATGTAAGGACCTAAGAAGCTCGTAACTCAACTTCACTGTAAGGATTTAGAAAAATTTGGTTTTTAGTAAATTCTCTTTTCATTACACTAAAGGTTCTCTTCTTCACAAGTATTAAGTTTAAATAGACATTGGGTACGTCTGCTAAAGTAGAAGTACAAAGAAAAAATCTTCAAAAGTTTTAAATAGTACTAAACCAAATATTAACTGAGAAGACATTTCCAGAGCAGGAACGTGAGGCACTTTATGCTGCCTTAAGAGCACACCAGGATCCAATGCAGGATTGTGAGGAAATGCCAGTTTTTCAAAGCATCCTCTTGTAAACAGAACATGAGAACTATCAGTAAAAGTCCTCCTGCCTATTCTAGCCAGGGATTTTACTTTTTAATAAGTATCTAGTCACTGCAAGAAACGCAGTACAAGTTTGTTTTCCGGTGCAATAGACTGGAATTCAAACGGTGAATGGCTTACTAAATACCCAAACCTATAAAGTGCTGTACTCAATCCTCAGGTAGGTTTTCCTCTGCGTGGCGCCATCTCGTGGAGAAAGGCCAACTTCCAAATAAGGGTAATTAAAGTCAGTCATTCTGTACACGCGACTATAGTTCTAAAACTTTTATTGTGAATATGTTTTTGAACAAAGGTGATATGTTCCTTTTTAGCCTTGTATGGGCCTCTATCGATAATTGTTCAAATGTCCTTGATTTTATGTTTTGTTCTTTGCCTCCTTTTATATTTGGACTCTATCTATGTTCTCTTCACATGAGAGAGGATCTCAAACATAATATTTAGATAAGAATGAGTTAATAGCCAAAGAAAAAATAACTTAATCTTAACACAAGTAAGATAGAGTCAGTTCCTAACTTACCAAAGGAAGTTTGCATTTATTTGTTTGGAAGTCTACCCACTATCCTAAGAATAAGTAATTATTTGTGTTCTATTGGAAAATAAATGTTTCTTTTATGCAAAAGAATAAACAATAGCAAAATAAGAAAAAAATACAGCTTGTTCTAACCCAGAAGCACAACAACCCTCACTTCTGTTTTATGAGAACAAACACAATTTAATCAACAGTTTTCATTTGTCAAAAGGAAACGTTGCTAGCTAATTCCCAGTGTCTGCCTTTTTACTTAATTCAAGCAGTGTGTTTGGCTGTCAAGCAGCCCTTCTGCATTAACACAACCAAGATGCTTATCAAAATGCTGCCAGTAGAGCAACAAGTTTGAAAAGTGAGATCTCTGTGGGGCGTGCAATGAAGTCACCACTTGATTTGGACACAGTGAGGACTGAGGACCCAGGTCTAATCTACAAGAGAAGAAATGTCCAGACCACCCTCTCACCACTGTCTCCTCGTTGCTCACAAGGAACTCCGAGATGGTCCACTCACCCTGAGGCGGGCTGTAGACTGCATGTTTGTCAGCCCCAGCATTCATACTTTGTATTCTTAGTCCCCAGTGTGAGGGAGCAAGAAAGGAAGGTCTTGGAGAGGAACTGGGTGCTGAGAATGAAAACGATATGAGAAGAAGCAGAAGAGAGATTGTCTCTTCCCCCTGTGAGGACACAGTGGGACGACCATCACTGTGAACCAGGACGCTGGGCCCTCACCAGAAAGTGGATCGGTCAGCACATGGATGATAGACGCCTGAAGTGTCAGTCTACGGGAATTTGTGATAACACACTCATCCATCATAGCAGCTCTACATTTTTATATTACACACTGAATCTTCACTTGACACACATTTCACACTCCTGTGTTTAACATCTGATAGTTCCAGGAAGAAACTATAGAGTCGGTTATATTATTCCATTAATATACACACACATACACACAAACAACCTAAACTGGGCTTGGTAGTGCATTCCAATAAGCCTGGTACTCTATGCAGCTAAGACAGGAGAATCCCAGCTTCAAGACCAGCATGGACAATTTAGCAATTTAATGAGAACATGCCTCAGAATAAAAACTGCACAAAAATAAATAATAAGGCATAGATCAGGGTGAACTCCCTGGTCTCAATTCCCTAAAGTAAACAAAAAACAAACAAGCAAACAAAGCTTACTGCACTGGATGAAGATTTATACCACTCGCTTGTTCTTGACTGGCAAGGAACAGGTATTCAACAGACAAATACCAAATGAGGGAAGGAAGGAACACTGTGACAGGTGTAAAACAGAGTGAAGTGCAAATCAATAGCATTGTGTCTAGAACTGTCATTAACTTATGTATGGCAAGAGGACAAAAGCCAGGTTAAGGAAGTCATTTTGAGGAAGGGCTTCATTAGCAAAACAGTTATCATATTAAATTGGTAACAAAGTCAAAGTATCTAAAATTTGAATCAAAAAGTGGCAGTTTCCTGTTATAGCCTAATAATGATTATGGTTAATTCGTAGCCATTTCATATTGTTATTCACTGTTACTTATCTGATTTATAGGTAGATCCAACCACTATTTCATAAACTTTCTACAGAATTCTCAGGAAGGACTGGAACATAAGACCAGGATGACATCCTTTACACCAATTCTTAAAACATTCTTTCTATAAAATGATAATTTATGTTTGAGTGAAGAAATCATTGGGGAATAAGCCTTTTCATATTTAAAATATCATAGAAATGTAGTCTTAAGATAGTTTAGTATCACTTTCCTCTATGACCACATAAAATTCTCAAACTCATTTCCTGTAGAATACTTCTCTCACCTCTGGGTAATTGGAGGAAAATGGATCCCTCCCTTAGATAGACAGAGTTCTAATCAGGACAAATAACTGGAAGAGTAGACTCTGAGGCTAATTTCTACCTTCCAGTGTTCCCTTGTGCCACTCTGTAGTAACATTCTGAGAAATACGTAACTTCTATTACATATTTTTCTAACAAAATTGTTTCCTTTCCCTGACTAGTTCTGATCTGCTGCCTTAGTGAAAGAAGTAAGGAGATGTTTCAGGACAAGAATATAACTAAGACCTATGGTAGCGCTCCAGTCAATTATGCATTGCCCACAGTTGCAGTGGAAATACTGGAACAGATCAATGCCACTGGATGATAAAAAGACATTAATGTGCACATGTTTGAGAGGATTGTCCCACCGTATGTGAGACCCTGCTTGTATACACATGAGCTATGGCTACACAGGAAGACCTTCACTGGCCACTCAGTCTGTTCACAAGACCCTTTTCAACCTTTCATGGGGCAAAAGGCCATAATGAAATTCAATGATTATCTCATTTGAGAATAATCAAATGAGCGAGTCCCTGCATGTACTATAGCAGAAGGATTTAAGAGAAGTTTTGCAATTGCTTTTGGGCAAAAAGAATGAGGAATTCTGTGGGAACTGAGTAGAGTGTTTGTTTGTTGTTTGTTTGTTTTGAAAGAGAGAGGTAAAGAGATTTGAGAGCCACAGACTTCAAGGCATTAGCAAATAGGCTCAGGCTGTTTTTCTCAAGAGATGAAAAATAAATAGGGAGGAAATGAGCAGTTACGTGAGTCAATAAATAATAGTGCAATCGCAGAGAAGGAGTTTCAGATAGAAAGAAAAATGGAAAACTCAGATTCTTGTGTCACCAGTCAGCAAATATTCATCCCCACAATCCAAAGGGGAAATGGCTCTCCAATTTTGGAAGTCTTAATGTCCTTTGAAAATTAATTATTTCCATTTTATTAAAAGCTATTTATCATTCAGAAACTATAAACACTTGTCTTCTCATCTCAGAGCTAATTTATTTCCTTAATGATACTTAATAGTCCAGTAGCTCATCCAGCTAAATGAGCTCAACAAATTTTAGTAGTTTACGAAAGAATTATGCTATTTAAAGTAACACTACATATCCAGAAGGGAAAATAATTCTGGAAAAAACTTCTGTAATTTTTTAATTATTTTACTTTATGACTATAATATTATTATACATATTCATAAGGAGTAAACTGGCTTCTAAGGAAATAACCTACACTCTTAAATTGATTTTAAAACTTTATAATATGTCTGATATTCTGCATATTAAATGCAATGAAGATTTACCTTAACCTTGAAAGCAATTCTATATTTATGACAGCTTTTGATGCAAATATCAGCATTTCAGGATGCAACATGGTCAATAACTTTGCAATCAAAGATATGCAAGGGAAAACTGACTTCAGGTTCTTTGATTATCAGTGTCAGATTATTAGATCCTAAATCTGGAAAAATATGCTATTGACCTACCACAATTCTAATATAAAAATAATTCTAAAAAATTAGAGTGACTTTGATCTTCCCTGGAATCATCCATTGGAGATACTAGCAATCTAGAAAAAGCTTGAGAAAGCCAGAAATAACCAGCAAATCTTTTCTCCAATGCTAACATGAAACTGCCTAAGAAATGACTATTTAAATGCATATAATTATATATCAAGGTAATAAAAGCCAGAAGAGAATCTATTATGACTATAATATTAACAAGCTACAATAAATAATTATAAAATTTGATGTGAAAGATAGTACATGATCTGTGTAGCAATGCATTGTATAGCAATCTTTCTTTGAGTTCATAAAAATAGCACTTGATTCTCATGGTAAGTATTTGTGAAATTTTTAGACTTTGTTTCATTTTTATTTATAGTATATGTGTAAGTTTGGAAGCTGAACTTTACCACATGTATATTATTTATCTATTCATTAAAAGAAAAACAAAAGTTTTATATGTTTTTTCCAGTTGTTTTTATATAATTTATCTGCAAATATTATCCAGTTAATATAATAATATATGCTTGCAGAAGGGAAAATTCAATCTGTACAATAAGAATTTTAATATATTTAACATACAAACCATTGAAACTGATTGACTAAAAATTAGACTATGATTCTAATAAAATGTTATTTGAGCAACAAATCATGGTGAATTTTTAAAATGTGACTATAGAAGCCAGTTTAACAGTGGTACCGTCTTGGAAGAGAATATTTCAGTTCTTTTGGCAGAATCCTAACTCTTAGAAAAAGAATTTCAAAATCATTGCATGAACTTTGATATCAGAATTTATACATTTAATATCTAAACCTATAAAAGTTCAAGGTTTAGAATCAAATCTTATTTAAAGAGATAAAATTTCCCAAATAAAGCATAATGTAAAAGAATGTCAAGAGATAAGTATTCCATAATCAAAATATATATATATTTCAAAAATACAAAATGAGGACATAACAAAAAACCTTTCCATATAATTTATAAAACACATATTTAACTTTTTAAAATAATATTTAAATGTATAATAAAAAGCATTTGAAATGTAAAAATACATTTCTCACAAAAATTTCCAGAATAGACTAAAATATGAAGCAAGTGAAATGGAAAGGTACAGAAATGTATCTGAAAGTGTATTTTGAATTAATAACAATTGTCTTACATGTTCTTTTGTCTATTAGCTGGGTTTTTCAATCTGTATATATGATATTTGAATTTGAAAGATATTATAAGATAAATAAATGAATGTGATGCTGGAAAAATAAAAAGGAAGGAAAGTGGATGTAGTAAGAGGGTAAAAGAAAGGACTTAAAACCTATTATGTATGTGTACCAGTGCCCTAGAGTGAATGTAATCATAATGTATTGCAAACATGCATTAATAAAAGTAAAAACAAAATTTTGGACCAGTCTAGTAGGAGATGCTTTATTTATTACCAAGGGTATTTATATTCAACCAGTAGCTGAGAATCATACTGATGAAGTCATAAAACATTCAAGTCACAGAAACATTTATGTCTTTGGTGCCTGTGTGTGCAGAGAAATTTATGATTGTTTTAAAAAGGCATCTGTAATAATATTATATATCTTTTCATGTGCATAAATTGTGTGCATATCTATGGATCAAAATGTGTAGAAAAATGTCTAAAAAGTTCACTCTAAATTATTAATCATGTTTATGTGACGTGAAGTATTATAAGAAGCTGGATCTAAATAAGGTATTTCTACTGTTTCACATATAATTTCATATTTTTTGAATTTGTGTGAGGTGTGTGTATTAGACTTGAAATGTAACACAAGCATTTAAAAATATAACAAAGTATAGGAAATTCGGGGAGAACATTGACACAATATTTAAAGTGACTCCTTCAGGAATCTAATACTAGAGCATTTCCACATTCTTCTCTATATTTCTCTTCATTTCATTTTTTTGTGATAAATCTATACAGTGAATTAAGTAAGTTTTTATTTTAAAATATATAACCATGCTAAATTCTCAGTGCCTTACAAGCACTACAAAAAATAACAAAGTTCTCTCATTAGGCATTGTGATCCAATGAAAAATAATAGAAACTAAATTCTGTGCTGCTCAAATAAACAGCCGGAAACTATTTTCACAATGAAAATGATTTTATTTGGAATTCAAATTAGCAGAGCATCAGCTTAGATTCTCAGCAGGATTTAATTTCAGTAGAACACACTGGCCGTCATCCGTGTCAATTATTGACCTGTCTCTGTGTGAGGGTCTTCAGTTCACGCTCTCTTAGCTACCCAAGGAAAATTGACTTTCATTGTCCATGGATGCTGAGTGGGCTCAACATGCTTTTTACCTTCTAAATAATTTAATTCTTCTAGTACATATGACATGTACTGCCACTTGCTCTTCTAAAAGGACACATGGGACACATAAATTAAGTTCTATATTCAATACAAGGCTATTCTTTAATTATTTTCATTTAAATGCATAAAACATATTCATTCATCATGCTGATTTGCTTTAATCAGCATTGTCTTTAGTGGACAGCAATGCAAGCTGGCACTGTTATTTCTATTTTTGTAAAACCTATAGCAGTCTCAAGTGTTCAGTTTCATACCTTTAAGCAGACATTCCTTAAATTTCTTATGCATTGTTAGCATTGCTTTTTAACGCTTCCATTTACATGGATCCATCATAACGAAAAAAATAGGTGTAGGTAATTTATTATTCTACTGTAGAGTAGCTAGACTATCACCATTTCCATACTTGATGTCAGCTCATATGTTCAATGTTAGTTTTAAATTGTCTGTGAAGAATAGCAGGAAAGCCATTAGGAAAATGTAAATTGATTTTATTTAAAATCACAGGGTGTGCAGGCCGCAGCTGGTGTGGTGTTTTCTTCTACAAAGTGCTCAGGAACCCTGGGCTTTCTGACTCAGACAGCGCCACCTCCCTCCAGGTTCTTTTCTTGTCGTAATTATCTAATTTGGCAACTTCTACAGTTCAAACTGCAAGAATGGATGGGAGAAGAGCAAATGTGGACTGGAAAAGGCTTCTGATACAGTTGGTCTGACTTGGAGAAGCGTCCCCTAAGGATTGTCTTGAACGGTTGGTTCATGGGGTGGCATGTTTGGGGATGAGAGGCCTTGCAAGTTAGGGCATGAGAGGAGAACTATTGGTCCTTGTTCAGCAAGTTCTTGGAGGGGACAGAGGGAGCTTCACCTGTCTTTCAAGGTCTCTTTTGCTCCCTGGCCATGAGATTAGCAGTTCTGCTTCGCCACGTGCTGCCAGCCCAGATCTGCCCAGTATGGCTGGCAACGTCTAAAGCCACAAGCCAGAAGAAAATTTTTATAAGTTAATTGTCATATATTTCCTTATCATGATGGAAAGGTGATTAACCCTGCAATGTCAAGACATTTCCTCTGCTATTCCATCCTGGGCTTTATCTATATAACCAAAAGACTGAGAAATGTTATATTTATTTTTGCCCTCTCTTTTAGCTAAAGATTCTTTTTAAATGGGAGGAGTATTAAAGGAAGTATTAGCCAGCTTCAGTGGTCTTTTACTTCATGGCTTAAAACATTAAACTAATTTAGTGACTCAGCCTGTCCTCATTCACAGAGCCTCAATTGCTTTAGTTCTGTGTGTCCTCACATAAGCAGTTCCAAGATGCATGTAGATGCAAGTCTTTCCAGGAAACATTTGCATTATTATTCTTCAGCTTCTTCAAGTTTCCCACAAACTTTGTGAATTAGAATTTATTGCTGTATACCAAATCACTGTATAATTTTAAATGATTCCTAAATTAATTCCAAAGTATCTAAAATGACAGCCTGACTCTTGGGCATATACAAACTGGAAGCTAATTTCTACAATTACGCTTACCTTGATGAAAATTCGCCTTGAAACATTATAAAACTATATAAAAATATCAATCTTCCGTCTTTGTGCCTAATTTGAGTCTTTCTCCTATGATTTGCTCCAGGAGCCACTACGGACCTCTTACTCTTCCACATTCAACTTACTTGAGACTTGGACTCAAAGAGGTTTCCTGTGTCTAGGTGAGGCTCCTCTCCCAGCCCTTTCACTCTTCAGAATCCCATCCCTCATTATCCAGGTTGGTCTCTCCCCAGGATGTCACAGGAGCATGGAGAAGCTCTGCTGTGGGATGGGCAGAAATGACACCTGAGACTACACTTCAAGGAGAATTTCCCAGAGTTCAGTACACCAGGGATGAGGGTATTTTAGCTCAACAACTCTCAACACAAGCACGTGAGTTTAGATGAACTTGAATTGTTCTTTATAAAACAAGACTGACTCTTACACGGCACACCTCTTACAGCTCCTTGTTTAATGAAAGGGACAGAGATGGTTTCCTGAAGCGTGAGTGGGAATTTGTTAAACCATTTACCATGAGCCTTGTAAATAAGATAAACAAATACACACAAAGAAAAAGAAACCACCATATTGCCACCAGCAAATTCAAAAAAGTAACTGAGTGGGCTTTTCTCTTTGGTCTTTTATATTGAACAGGACTGACCTTGCTGTTCACAGGTCCACATAGAAGCAGCTCATGTTTATGTAAAATCAGGATAAAATATATAAACTCACTGCTCCCACTGCAATGTACTAGGGCCTGGATCAAGAAGTCAGTAGGAATAAAAAAAGTGGAGAACAGGTGTGTGAAGGAGATCAGAAAGGATCTTTCTTCATTCTCTTCCTACCCTGTTGTTTCATGATTGTTAGGAAACAAACCAACAAGAAAACATTTTCCGGTTGATTTCTGTGTATTTCATTTTTAAAATCTGTTATTTTAAAGGGATTAAATACTGAGACATGTAAGAAATATGAGGCAGGTAATATTTTAAATTATTTTTAGTAATAAGAAACATTATTTTTAATAACACTAATAAAAAAGAACTTACTTTGATTTAAATTTCCAACTCAGCTCAATATTCCATCCTAACTCAGTGCAATATTTTGTTCTTATATAAATGATTTCCTCATGTCGCACCTCTATGTTCTTTCTTAAGTGTTATTTTTTTCTTTGATTTTTGGGAAAATATGAAGTCTGAGATTCAATAAAGTTAGGAAACTCAAGTTACTATGTTCTATTATTGGAGACAATGCTTATTGACTGATAAGGAGATGGGACATTGTTTCCCAGGCCTCAGCGTCCAAACTTCTGCTTGGGACTACTGTGATCCATGCAGCATCTTCAGAACTTACGATCCACATCGGTGCACACAAACTGTTTACCTTTTTAAAGTATCATTACCACAAAATGGAGATGATAACAGCTACCACAGTGGGCTATTGTGATGATCAATGCACCATAGTGTGATGATCACACAAAGCACTTATTGGCAGAATAGCTGCTACTTGCTATATAGAAAGCACTGATAATTTTCGAAAATATCCTTTGAACCTAATAGTTATCAAACTTACAAAAACAGCCCTTCCCCCTTCCTCTTCCCTTTCAAGCATCAAATAGCAACCTGTAAAACAAACTGTAAAAATCTGCCAGCTGCTGGGTATGGTAGCTCACACCTGTAATCCCAGCTCCTGGGAGGCTGAAGCAGGAGGTCACCTCCAGCCTGGGCTATACATAGCCCTGTCTTAAAAAGCCAAAAAACATATTTTAAAAAAATTTAAAACCCTAGACAAATCTCTTCCCTGAATATCTCATAAAGTCAATCAGCATAATTAATTAAAGTATATTAACTTTAAAAAGAATAGTTTTAATTCCTTTGTTCCTAACTGTTCCAGATCTGTATATTTTTCTCCTCTATCATGCACAGAAGGCTGCTGTTGTCAGAGAGAAACTCCCATTTATATCTTCTCATCTATATCTGGCATCTGATCATCCTCACTATCTAGACAGCACCATGTGCCAACTTGACTAGATCCCACAGATTTTTCTCTCTCCCTTTCTAAATCAAATGTCACCCTTTTGACTTAGGAGTTTTCAGTAATATGCCTTGCATTTTCAGGAATACAATTCTATCTAATAAAACTCTAGTCTGTAATTAATCTTAGTCCACTTCCTAAAAAGATAAATTTATAACATCTAAAGGTTATTTCTCAGCACCATAAAACTAAATCATGCAAGCACTTGACAAGTCCAGATTTAGAAACTTTCACAGCAACCAAGTGGATCAGCACACAGCATCTGTTCTAATAAACATATGAGGTCACCTTAATCTGCTTAACACAGCCACAGAGTAAGTCATATGTTTTAGCAGAAATGTTAAAAGAAAAAATAGAGGTAGTCAATCTAGCAGAAATTTTGAGAATGAGAGACCAGCACTTGTAATAAGCTTTACATTCAAATAAAATCAGAAATAACATTTTAAAATTTTTTCCACTCCCCATAATGCAAAATTTTGTGTATAAAGATACATATGTAAAGAGTCAGCTCTGCGTACTTGTGTACATGTGAATGCATGTGTATGTACAAGTGTCATTACATGCTGTTTATATAGTCTGTGTTCTGTTCCTGTATTAGTCAATGTGACAGCTAGTTTCCCACTATATTAAAGTTTACAAAGCTGGACTTTTAAAAGATGTGGCATATTTCTGCTAATGGCATCATTTATTTCCTTCCTCTTTTCAGAGATCTGAGGGGTGTTTAGTTTTCCAGAACAGCTCCACATAATGTATTTTATTGTACTTATTCTTCTGGAGGCTTTTGCAAACAACAGTAATTACCATAAAATTACTTTTCAAAAGGAAATTAAATTTTGTGATGTATTTTTGATGAATTACTATCAAGGTATGATAAATTTAGACCTCCATTAGCACAAAGAAACATCCCCTGTCGCCTTTAGAATCAAACAGTAAAACAGCATTTTTAAGGACTCTAAAATTTAAAGAAAATGTTCTTAATCCTGTTGAGTTTCCATTTTCTTTTACCAATGCATTTGAATGTTTGGTTTTCAGGCTTGTCATCTGCTAATATTTGTCTTGCAAATTTGTTATGTTTCTCTTCAGGGAGAAATACAGAAAGATTCGATCATTTTAATGAACTCTTATAAAAATGTCGTCATGTTTATTGCACGTCAGCACCCAGCTGACACATTCACTCATCTGCACACATCAGGACAGGCGATTCCGCTGCTTCTCATTTACCTCACAAAGCTTTATTGACCTTTTCTTCTGTTTTCTCTCATTCCAGCCTAGACAAATGTGACATTTGACACATTGTGTCATATGACACCTCTCTTGGGCCCCTACTTACAAGTATGAATGTGAGTGCTTGTTCTCAGGTCAAAGTTGCTCCAGAAGGAAGAGTGACATGACTGCAAGCTTGGTTGCCTTCAAACTGCTGGCATTATAGTTTCATCCTGTTTCTAAGTGAAAACCCAGGAAGACCTGAATTATGACTACTGCATTTTTCTTATTAGATGCATTCATAAGGTGTGTATTTAACCATTGTCCAACTTTTTACTTCAATAAATCATACTCATTCAGTTAGTTTTTTGAGATCTATTCAGTTGCATATAATCTATTAGCAAATAAATAATAACATAGCAAAGTTTTAATATGGCAAGAGAATCGTGTTATTTTTTATTAATTTTTATCTTTATTGTTACGTATGACTACACATCATAGTTGCATTCAACATTGAGAGTTTGTCCCAAAATATGACATGATGTGATTCTCATTTTTTCCCCTCTTCCCCCCACCCTAATATACACAATCTTTGTTCTTTTTTTCTTTATTATTACCACATTCATTTTCTCCTCATTATTTATCCTTACACTCGCTTTCCTTTTAAATATTTTCTACTTCACAATGTCAAATTTACATACTATGCCCTATGTACATAAGCTTTGTTTACTTTTTATTACTATCACATTCTTTTTCCTCTTGTTATTTACCTGTACACTCTCCCTCCTTTTAAATATTTTCTATTTCATAATATCAACTATATATACTAGAGCTCATTTACAACTTCATTTTCTCATACCAGAGAAAAGATACAATATTTACACATCTGTGACCTGTTTATTTCACTTATGAGGACATCTTCAAGGTACATCCATTTGAGTATGAATGACTCAATCTTATTGTTTTTAATGGCAGGGTAATATTCCATTTGATAAAAGAACCACATCTTCTTTATCAGTCTCTAGTTGATGGACATTTGGGTTGTTTCCAAGACTGAGCAATCACAAACTGAGCTGCTATAAACATGGGTGTACATGCTGCTGTAAAATGAATCTTTTAATTCCTTTGTGTATAGTAGAGAGATGGCCGGGTCAAATGGGACCTCCAATCCTAGTTTTCTGAGGAATCTCCACACTGATCTCCACAGAGCTTATATGAGTCTACATTACCACCAGCAGTGAAGAAGGGTTCCCTTTTCTCTGAAGCCTCGCCAACATTTGTTGCTGGCTAATTCTGAAATGGAAGCCATTCTTTGTGGAGTGAGATGAAATCTCAGTGTTGTTTTCATCTGCATCTCTCGAATGACTAATGATGTCGAGCATTTCTTCATATACTTCTTAGCTGCTTCTTACTTCTTCCTCTGAAAAGTATCTGAAATTTGTTATTTTTTAAGAGACAACAAGATGTAGAGCACTGCTCCCCCAAATCAGACTCCCCCTTTTTCTTTGTTTATTGGTACATTTTGGGAAGATATTACAAGCTCATTCATCATTGGGAATTTGTAGCTGCATGTGGCAAATCTTGAATCCTATTTTTTCCCATTGCCTTGCACTCTCTGCAGCCCCTCCACCCCTTATATACAGAAGCTTCATTTCTGTTTTTTCCTCTTTATCATCAAATCTTCTTTTTATTCTTTTTTTTTCTTTCTCTGCCCACCCTCCCTTACTTCTGTTTGTATCCTGTCTTTCTCCTCTTGCAAGCTACAATGTGAAAACAAGCATGTTCTCAGGGAGCAGCAAGAGGGAAGGGATTAGTTATCTTCTTGACCGTGGGGAACACAACGGGCCAATTACCCCCAGCACACAGCTTTGTACTCAAGTAAGGGAAAATTAGCAACCTGAACTGAGATACAGGACATCATGCTCCTCTACACTGGTTATTTAGTGTCTGCAATGAATAAAGCAGTATTTTAAAAATTTGAAAATACCAAGAAATTTGGCCAATATACAGTATAGAATAGTTGTTATCATGAGAAACTTGAAATATATTTCTTTGCATACAACTATTAGATCATAGTTAGATTGTTTCCTAAAATATAATCATACTTTTCAATTCGCATTTTTTTTTCATATTAGAGACTTCTTCACATGTAAAAATACTCAAGTTGAATGTACTGAAGGCCACTAGAAATATTATGGAGAAAATTTTGCAAAAACTAAATTTATACTCTCTTAAGGGCCTGTATAATGGATTTCACTGATGCAAAATTCAAGACAGATCCTTCTGTGATCACTTAAAAATCTGCATAATAGCAATGTAAGGGACTAAGTGAAATTCATTATTTCCTCCCAAAGCTTCACTCAAGAGATGTTGGGGCAGAAGAGGTCAAACTTTCATAATAAGTTCAGTCAGGAAAAGCTTCTCAGATAAAATTTGAATAATTTGCAAGTCTTCAAGCTAGGGGACTTATGTTAACTGCACCATAAAAGGTGCAATAAGTTATTTATTGATTTTTTTCTTATTAATCGAGCACATTTTGAGAAATTAGGCATACTGATATTTGCCTACAAGTTGAGATGTGTTGCTTTAAGGCCATTCATTTGCAGAAAATTTACCATAATAAAATTAAAAAGGCATAAAAACAATTGTCCCAGAACATGCTCCCAGAAGCCTAACAGGTTCTGGATCCATTCAGTTAAACAATTAGTCTCAGTTTGTAAAATACACAGGGTTTAATCTTGTTTCTTTGGCCAATGTATCATAATATGTGCAAAAATGTAGCTATAGTGTCATAAAACATGCATAACTAATGACTGCATGGAATGTTTTATGATCTTAAAATTTGCATAAAAGATGAACAAAATATGTGAGAAAAATGGATGTGATAGTGCCTAGTTCTTGAGGGCTGAGTTTACCCAAAGTATACCAATTTAAAAAATTGTTCATATTTAACCATCAAATTTTTATGTGAAATACTAAATAAGGAGCCAATATAATTTGAAATAAAGATATTGTATGAGCATCTTTATAAAATTAAAAGCTGTGACAGGAGAGATGTGCTTTTTTATTAGTGTATTACATGGGCATCCTGAATATATGTGCCTTTCATAAAAGCCAATGTAAATTGTGTAATTCATAATAACTTTTATTATAGCAGCTCAAGAAATTATTATAAAATGTCAGCACTTCAGTGCTTCGGCCCATGAAATGCTCTGATTTCAGGTTTCACAGGAGTTATTTTCTTCCCAAAAATTAGCACCAGAGAAAAGCTCCACTCAACGGTTTGCAAGTCCCCACAATATGCAGGCCCAGACTGCTGTGCAAAATCAATAAACAGGGACATGAGCTACTTCCACCATCCTCGACTTTAGGAGCAGAGCACTGAGGAATACTTCAGGGCTTTCTCTGAAAACAGTCCCTCCATATTTGAGATAAATATCGAATAACTTTTAGAAAATATTGCCAAATATGAAAAGTGATGCAAGAACCTTAGTTAGATGCCGTGTATTTCTCTAATACTGTATCATTTCTGTAATATACAGAACTGACGGTATAAATGAGGTCCAGAATGTATGACAGGTATTGTGAAAGAGGAAGGAAATATTCACAGGGGAAAGGGAGCTGGGAGGGAACAAAGAAGGGAAAGAAAATATTTGACGGTAAAATTAAAAAAAGCAGAGACAAAGCCTATGTTGCTTGTAGGGGTAGGGTTGAAGGGACAGCAGGACAACAAGAAATATGAGAGTCAAGATACATTAAGTACAGGTACAAATTCCCGATGATGAATGTGATCATAATGTACCTAAAATGTACCAATAAACGGAGTAAGAGGAAAATATTTTTAAAAAGGATGGTAGATTATGAGGAAAGAGTAGTATTTATACTGCAAAACAAAGCTCTTGCATTTATGGTTTGGGTTTAATAACCAAAATAAATATGGTTCAAAGGAAAGAGGAACTAAAAGCAGCTTGTAGGCAATGGTGCAAAAATCAATGGACATACACAGGAGAGTCGAAGACCGGTTTGAAGACAGCCCCCAGGGTGTGGAAATATAAAAGAAGGTAGTGTTTTGCCGAGTGCCCAGGAAATCACTGCTGGGGCCAAGAGTTAAATATATTAATCAGTTCAGAGAGTAAGGCACACACATGACACAGGTTTCATGGAATAAAACCAACACAGGATATAAGACCAAGAACCAACAAATGAAATTATATCATGGTCAGAAAGCTTCAGCTCATCACAGGAGACAGGAAGCAGAGTGAAGAGACAACTGCAAAATAGGAAAAGGTGTTTTCCTGCTCTTCTTTGGATAGGGAATGAATGCCTAGAATATATAAAGTCCTAAAAGATTAGACTCTCCAAAATAAAAAAGCCCTGGTCAAATAATAGTCAATAGAAATGAATAAATACCAAAAAATGGCCAATAAACACATTTTAAAATGTTCTGTCTCACTGACCATTAGAGAAATTGTCATTCAAGAAAAGCAAATTAAGATCCCATCTTATTCCAGAAAGAATGACTGTCATCAAAATATCTAACAGTTATAAATGCTGCCAAGGTTTGAGGGAAAAAAAGAGCCCTTATACATTACTAGTAGAAATATAAGCTAGTTCAACCACTAAAGAAATCAGTGTGAGGGAACTTCATAAAACTAAAAATAGAAATTCCACTTGACCCAATAATTCTCCTGTGAGGAATCTTCCAAAAGCAGTTAAAATCTCTGTATTATAAGGATACAGATATACTCATGTTTATAATTACTAGATTTTGGGAGCAGCACATGTGTCCACAAACAGATGAAGGAATATGGAAAATTTGGTATTTATGTATAGTTTTGCCATAAAACAGATAGTTTTGAGGTCTTTGTAGGTAAATAGGTTGAACTTGAAAATGTAATATTAAGTGAAATAGGCAGATGCATGCCTAAATATTGCATAATTTCTCTTATCTGAGCAAAATAGAAAATAAATAAATGCAAAGTAGGAAGAAGTTCAAATAATTCCCCAAATTATCTATTTGACTGTTTCAAAATATTTTAATTTGTTAAATTTAGACCTCCTGGTTCATCGAAAAGAAAGTTTGTCCCATTATCTGTTGTTTCTTCTTTCTAACCTTTTTGTCTGTTTTATATGCTGAGTAAGTACTCTGAATATAATGACACAGAGCAGCTGCTGTTATATTCTCCTATTATTTTGTTATGAAATTTTTGCTTTCTGTAAAATAAAAAACAACGGGGCAGGCAACACATACAATTTAGCAGAATATGAACTATGAAAAAAATATAAATTAAAGGAAGAAGAGGAATCATGTGCCTTTGTTGTCCTAAATTTCTTTGCCGGTAAATGCCAACAGCTGAACTGAAAAGAGAGCTATGTAGGAAGTATCACTAACTGAGTTAGAGTCAAGGAAACTGAGTTAAAATCACGCAAACTCAGGGCATAGAGCCATGAGTCTGTGCAATTTCCTCCATCTCCACACAGATGCATCTGAAACCGGGGCTGGAGCTCAGTGCTCTGAAATTTAATAAACCTTCAAGGTCACTCAAGGGCTCACTGCGGTTGAAAAACCACCTCTAGGTCACAACTGCCATACACTTTCTAGGTTTATAACAAATGAAGATGTATAGATAGTTTTCTTTTGGTGTTCTGCTAAAAGATTATTGTTTGCATTAAATGAAGTGCTTATTTAATAAAATAAAAATCCAGATAGAATTAGATTCAAGATGCTTTTTTTTTTTTTACAGGGTCTTGCATTGTAGTTCTGGCTGGCCCTGAGCTCAGCTTTGCTTTCAGCAATCTTCCTGCCTCTGCCTCCCAAGAGCTGGGATTACAGGAGTGAGCCAGCACACCCAGCATTGTGGTATGTGGTTACTGGGGATCGAACCTGGCTCCTTGCACTTTCACTTGCAAGGCAGGCATTGGAACCACTGAGCTAAATCCCCAGCCCTCATGATATTTCTTAATAAAGTCCCCAAAATGTTTTCAGTTTCTTTAATGTACCTAGAAGATCTCACTATGATGTTACTGGTACTTTGTCCCCTGTGGATAACTCAGAGGGAACATTCAGAGCTGCCTTACCAAATACCACAGAACCTACTTAGCTAGCTCGTTAGGGTTAACTGACTACTTGTCGACTTGAGTGGGAAACAGCCACCCAGCTGAACTGACTTGGCATCGTTCTGGGCATGGAGGACCAACATGAAGAGGTCTGTTGACTGAACAGCACAAAAGGAAAAGGTGGGGACGATTTCAGGTGATGTTCCTCAGAAGAGCTTCACTGTAGCTGCTTTTCTCCTACCGGACCTTGCCGTGGGCTCCAAGCCCTCAACTGCATCCTGTGGGCATCCAGTCCACTCTTGACACTTCACTCTAGTGGGAACGATGAATACACTCAGTGAGCTGATTTCGCACACCAGCACACCCAAGAGAACAAAGGTAGGTCCCCAGTGTGAGTGAGGACACCGCCCCTCGAGAAGTGAGGAGCTCAGGACCAAAAGGGAGGTGATCCTCTGCCAGACAAGGTGTCATTCGGTAAGATGGAGCACAAATCCTGCACCGGAACCTCCACGGCCATTCACTCCCATGAGGAAGACATGATGAGCCGGAGATCCAGTAGGTACACACACAAGTGGACATGGCTGTCAGCACAGTGACCACCAAGAACATCTGGATGCCTAGTCAGGCAACTCTCAAGTTTAATGCTGAAGATGGGTAAGGAACATAGCAAGAATTCCAAAGAGCCTTGACTGCCTCTGGAGCAAGTTAGGCTTTGTCTTTCCAGGATGTGTTCATTTGCCAGGGCTGCAGGACTCTCCTGTCGTGGCCTGGTGAAAGAGGCCACATGGAAACCAGAGGCCGGTGTATGCTGACCTGAGCATCTACGGGGCGGGTGGAGTAGCCACAGCCCAAGACGGACAGAGCGACTGGACCCCATAGTGTCAGGGTTGTAAGTCAGACCAGGAGAAGTAAGAACATGTTGGAAGTGTAAAAAGAGATTAAAGGAAATACAAAAAGCACTGAGGAAACCAAAAAAGGCACAAATAACACTCAAAAGAGAACCAGTAAAATATGTCAGTACTCATAGCCTAGTGAATACAGAAAAACTGGTAAATTCTGAGAGGAAATAAAACTGATTCCAGATAAAGCTGAAAAAATAAATATATCTGAAACTATTAAAGAAATGGAAATATTGGTTAAACAATTCATGAATTCTCAGATTTAGAAAATTCAACAGACATGTTCATCAAAATATTCAGAGAAATGTTGATCTTCAAATTATACACACATTGTTCATGGATAGACCAAAGGGAAGGAAACACATGATTGTTTTATTTATTTAATGAAATATTCAAATTGAAGATCAGATCAGAAAATTTCAGCCAATTTCACTTGGAAGCAATGATACTTATTAACAAAATACGGAAAATTAAATTCAGTGCATTTTTAAATTAAGTATTAAATGTTTAATTAAAGAAAAGATATTTTACATTAATAAAATATTAATGCAATAGTTAATATTAATCAATGAAACGGAAAACGACTCTAGGCAGGGTGGTACACACCAGTCTGAGCACTCAGGAGGCTGAGGCAGGTGAATTCCCATGAGTTTGATTAGGAATAAAAGCTGTAAGCTTCTTGAATTTAATCTATTCAAGTAAATACTGGAGGAGAACAGTACAATACTATCATACAGTATAAGGCCTACAAAAAATAAAAACATATTTGTAATAAAAGATTCATCTTACAAAGCTGACAACTATTTATAACATCAGTGATAACTGAAGTATTCAGAATCCTTAAGGACATTTTCACAAACTTTGTAAGATGATCCTCAAAAGGAAAATATGGACAAATGTGGAAAGATCACCTGGGGAAACTTATGTAAATGAGCCAGAGAGGACTTACCCTACCAGAAGACCAGGTTTAATATAGTTAATAATTATATAATGTTACTATAACATGAATCATAAAGTGTAAAGCCAATAATTGCAAATATATAGAAACATATGATATTAGACATTAGTACTATTAATGGTGTTGAGATAAATTTTATTAAAGATAAACTTATATCTTCCCACAAATCAAAATAAATTCATATAATCTATTTATAAATTGATCCATTTTTAAAAAAACTAAAAACACATAGAAAAAGTTCAGGTGATCTTGTATATCAGAGTTATGGAGAAACAATTAATAACTGTCTACCTTAAAAATGTTAAAACTTTTACCCACTTTAAAATAGCATAATTTAAAAGTTATTCTGTAGTTTTAAAATACTTTCAATATTTATTAGTCCCAGTATTATTGAACAGACCCAAAATAATAAATTATAATATAATAAACTATAAATTAGTAAGTTAGGAAAATATAAAAAATTAAACTCAAAACAAAATAATGGTCAGTTAATAGAGAAAATGTATTTACATTCAATAATAACCAGAAAATTCAAGTTAAAGGGCTTTGTTATGTAGAATGGATCCTCTACATGCCCAGGCCCTGAGACCTAGGAACTATGATGATGTCATTTTAAATGGCTAAATGGATTTCACAGATGTGATTAAAATTTAGGATCTTAGGATCCTGAGACTAGCCTGGACTTTCTCGATGGGTCCAATCTAATTACATAGTCCTGGAAGCACAGTACTCCCTCCAGCTGGCATGACAGAGATAAACTGTAAGAAGGCTGAATGGTTCAAGTGTGAGGACTTGATCCACCATTGCTGGAGTAGAACTGAACAGTACGAACAATACATTTTGCAGAGAGCCTCTAAGAGCAGAGAGCTGGCTAGCTGCCAGGAAGAAAACAAAGACCTGAATTATCCAACCACCTGAGAGACCCTGGACATGGATTTGTCCCCGAGCATCCAGAAGATCCACACTTACCCATTAGACTGGAAAAGAGAGCCCAGCAGACCCACGCAGCGCCAGACTGCCGACCTTCAGAGCCATGAGAATATAAGCGCTTATGTAAGCCACTCACTTTATAGTCATTTGTTACAGGATTAATTGAAAATTAATCAGAAATAATGAAATAGTTCCCACTTGCTGCTTAGCAAAGATAGAACTGAGAGGTGATAAAGATTTAAGGAACAAGGTAACAAAACCCAGTGGTGCACTGGAAATATGTCCTCTGTAGACATGCAAAGAGTAAGGGGGTTTCCTCTCAGACTAGATAAAAAATATATGTATCTCTGGACCTATACATTCCCATCCTGAGGTCTCTCTTAGAGACTATACAAATCCATATACCCTATTGTTTTCTTTTCTTTCTTTTTTTTCTTGCAATAATTACAAAGATTAAAAAAAAAAAACCTTGCTAATTAATCATTCAATACTAAATACCCATTACAAAAAGTGCTTCCTTTGTGTTATGGAATGGTAGGTAAAGGTTGTGTCTATCTCATATCTCATTTAATAACAATAACAAAATATTTAAATTTTGAATAAAGAAGCAGAAATCGGAGTCTCTTACCCTATGCAGCTTTTACCCTCAGAGGAATGGCATTCACCCTCAGAGAACAAACCTAGGTCCTTGAGGATAGACAACTCACCCAAGACTGACAGCAGTGAGGCATTCTGGGTAGACAGTTTACCGTGTAGCTTGCACGGATGATGTCTGTTGGAGTAGAGCAGCACTCAGAGCGTGGAAGCCAACACTGAGGTTGGAAGGACTGCTGTGTTTATAAGCAACAGAACCTGGACTGTTACACAAGCACCAGGCTCCTAAATCCATGCTCTTAACAACATTGCCTAGGTACAAAGTTACCAAATCCTCACTGGACTCCAAGTGTGGTGTGAATCACCAGCCATGTCGCAGAGAAAGCAGCTGAGGATTTTGCATGCAGCTAATGATACTGGTTTTAGAGTGAGGCTGGACCAGGAGATCCCCGTGCAAGTGCTGTTGGGAGGATTGTGAAAGTCCTAAAACGAAGACATGAGAATTTCATTCACAATGTGCTTTCCGAAGGAATTTTTAAAAATAAGGACATGTCTGTTCTCCTGCTCTCGGGAAGGGGTGTGTGTGTGTGTGTTTGTGTGTGGGTGTGTGTGTGTGTGTATGACAGAGAGAGAGAGAGAGAGAAAGAGTAACCATATATGTTGTGTATTCTTGGAAAAGGTATTTAATAGGCTCTTTCTTCCTTCCTATTTGTATTCCTCATCGAATTATGGAAAGTTCAGGCTGTACATCTTTAGCCTTCAACTAAAATAAAAACCTAAAGTAAGTCCAACCAAATAAGACCTTTGCCTACAGACAAAACGATGAGAAGTAATGTTAAGAGGAAAGGTGTACCTGGATGCCTTCAGAAAGTTCAGAGTTCTGAGGTTGTTCTAATTCAAGTTGTTATTCTAAACCTACGCTCTTCGCTTCTTCACCCTTTTCTTACCACTGAGGTTAGTTGTGTAGGTGGAAGAGGAGGCATAGGCTTAACAAATAAACAAGTTTTCTTTTCTGTCTGCTTCAGAAGACAGCTGTTGTACAGCAAAACAAGATTTAGCTCAGTGGTTCTGGTACCTGCCTTGCAAGTGCAAGGGCCAGGGTTTGATTCCCAGTAACCACATACAAAAATGCCGGACTTGGAGACTCATGCCCACCAGCAATCAGAACCACATACCACAGTGCCAGGCATGGTGGATTACACATGAAATCCCAGCACATGGGAGGCAGAGGCAGGAGAATTGCTGTGAGTTCAAGTCTGAGTTCAGTGTCAGCCTGAACTACAATAAGCGAGACCCAGTCTCACAAATAATAAATAAATAAATAAATAAAATTTTAAAAATACCCACATCATGGGTATGTTGGGTGATTGATTGGCTTAGCTCACTTTCATATACATGCCCCAGCCAATCCTGATGGAAAACAGATAAACAACAACATCACACCTGAAAATCAGAGCTGCAAATAGTAACCCTGAAAATGCAAAGAGACTATTGAACAGCGTGTTGGCCTTTTAAAGGACAATTATCATGACTTGAATATAATAATAATGAATAAAAGTTTTAAAATTGCTTTCTGGAGAAAGCAGTGCTTCATATTTGCTAACTGAGGGTTAGTTTTCAATATGAAAGATGAATAATAATATTTACTAAGATTTTGGAAATGATGATGTAAAATCATATTGTTGCATATATTTGGTTTTGTTTTCTTAAAAATGAATGTCAGGAAAAGGTGACAGAGGGCTTCAGGGAAAGCCTGTAAGTTGGCTCACATTGCCCAGCCACTTGCCTAGTAACATGTGTAAATATAGATCAGTAAGGAAAATCTATTGACCTTTCTTTTGTGCCTGACCATAGTGCACAAAAATGATCTTTGATTACTTTGGCTTTAGTCATCAATTTGAAGGGCAGCCTGGACATAGAAATTGTTCTAGTTTTTATTGTGTGCATTAAGTGAGTCACTGAGTTCATTCACTCTCAAGAAAAATACATAGAAAAAAATTACAACCACAGAACTTACCTATTAATATTCACATTTTAATTAGTGTTTTAGTACAATTTATGATTTTGAAAGTATAGTCACTATCCTATGTGAGAGGGAAAATTACCATGAATGCATAAGAAAAATATTAATACTCAGTTATATTATGAGAGAATTTTAGCAATGGGATTTCGCAGTATAATGACATGAGAGAGAAGACATACATAGGTGGTTGGTGGTTTGACAATTACTCCTTCTCCTGGACAAGTCAGACACTATTTTATACAGGGCAGGCAGTGATATTAAGAGGCTTAATCCTATAAGAGTCATTTAGCAACATCTGTTAAATACAAGTGCAACACACAGTCCAGAAAAGTAGGTCGTACTTATCTAGCCCAAAGAACCACATTATGTAAGTATATTAGGTAGTACATGTGAGTATAAATGAGTACATTAGGATTGTACAGCACCATGTAAAGGATGCTGTATTGCTTTACTACTGTGTACCAAATCACTACATGTCAGTGACTTAAATGCACACTAACTATCTAGTAATTTGTAAGTATTGGGATTCAGATTAGCTGAGATCCTTTCTCCTCAGGGTCCCTCAGGGTGAAATCAAAGGGTCTTTCCTGCCTGAGATCATTTACGAGGCCAGAAATCTTCATCTGTTTTCTTTTCTGTTTTTGGTAGACTTGTAACTTGAGACTACTCCTGAAGACTTGAACAACTAGAAATCACCATAAGTACATATAGAACATGAATGTTTGCTAACTGAGCACCATAAGGGGTATGCACTGAATGTCTGAAATATCTTTGTTAGGAAGGATTCAGTCCCTTTCATGAATCATCTGATTCTGTCAGCATGATCTCTAAATAAATTGATTTATAATCCCAAGTGTATTTCCAAATTCCTTTGTGGCCTTCAAAGTAACCTCATCATGACAAAAAAAAAGTGATCATCACCAAAGTCCTGCCAAGAGTCACAGGCAGAAAATCAGAGGATATGGACAGAAGGGGCTGGGAATCATGAAGTCTGTTTTTGATTTCTGTCTACCACACTATTTTATTAAAAATAGAAAAAATATAAGAGATCACCAGGCAAATAGAAACCAAATTACAGTTAATTTACCTTAAGGAATGCTACTCAATACAGAAAGCTAATGAGACAAATCTACATTTAGCAACCTGGATGGATCTGGTATAACAATTTGATTAAAAACAGCAGGATACAAGGGAAATGTTACAAAGAAGAGTTGAAATTCACAAACAGCTCAAGATTTATTATTAGTAACGTATATACCAGAATGATAATTTCCACTTCAATTGAATCATCACCTCTAAAAGGACAGATGTGAATAAGATCAAATTATCTAGAGGCCCCCAAAGGTAACAGTTACATTTACTCCATTAAACAGGTTGGTGAATGTCATGGTACACCCAGAACACCCCTTGCATGTAGTGCAGAGGATGGGCTCCTAGAAGGTGACTGGGTTGTACAGGCACAGTCCATGCTGCCATAAGGTAACCATGTGGACAGATTGATTGACTGAGGACAGATTGATCCACTGAAGGGCTCCAAGTTGAGCTGCTAGGAGGTGATGTCAGGCCAGAAGAAGCAGATCACTGGGGCCATGGCCTGGAAGTTCTATCTCCTGTCCAACTCCTGCCTTTCCCATTTCCTGACCACCACAATGTGAGCAGTTTCCTTACTGCAGACCGTTTCACTATTCCTTTCCTGCCTAGAATCAGCCAAAGATAGACTGAATCTTCTAAAAATTGTATTCCAAAGTATACCTCTCTTCCTTTACATTGTGGGTGCCAGATATCATGTCCCAGTAACATTTCAGTACACTAGTAGAAAGAATATAAGTTCTAGGACTGGGGAATGGTGAGTACCACACTTCCATTCTCGTCCTCTTCCACACACAGTATCTGAGATCACTTTTCCGTGTCTGTGGTATGCAAACCACAGCTTCTTCTCTTGTTATATCACGTGACCAATGCCTGAATCCCAGCATTAAATATGTGTAAGGATGCTTCTCCAGATACATCTCCCTGCCCTGCTGGGATGTGAACACTTTCCTTCTTACCGTTCTATCTCTAGCAGCTAACACATTTTGGCTCATGTTTTCTGTCCCTTGCTGTTTCCGAAGTGTATTCCTTATAGTTTGTTGGAGGAAGTAGGATTTGAGATGCACAAAACATCTGATAGCATAAGAGAAGAAAGAACTCTTATTAATTTAACATTCTTTGCTCATTTGGGCCCTGATTAAACAGAGCAGGAAAAGGGAATGCAGTGATTGAATACATGTCCATGAAAATTCTAAATGTAGTCCATAATATCTATCTTTGAAATCAGTATTTCTCACCTGGTTTTTCCCTATTCTCAAATCAGTATTTCCCTTTTGATTGTATTGAATCTATGTCTCTGTTTCTCCCATGGTTTAATGCCAACTTTACCATCACTTACTTCTTTTCTAATTTTTAGTTCTATTGATTTCAACAATATGCTATCATTTCAATACTGGGTAAAAATGTAGAAGTTAAAGAAGTTGTATATTCAGATAAGAAATACTTAAATCAAATGACTTGAAAAACACATACAAC
>PVIR01022743.1:0-27807 GCA_004026965.1 Petromus typicus
TTAGCTTCTCCTCTTTCTCTCAGGAGATGTTATATAGAACATGTTCTGTTATTTACCCGAGAAAGAGCTGCCTAAAAGATTCTTATAACCACATCTGGTTATATCTTAGAAAAATATCAAAGAATTAAAAATAAATCAGTGAGAAAAATTTCAATTTCAGGAAAAATAGGACATAAAAAGGTAAAGGGAAATTATGAGTACTGTTATATACTTGTATGAATTTTCTTTTGGATGATGTGATGTGAAAAATAAAACACTGTAAGAGGTCTAGATCTGAATAATTGAGAAATGTATATGAAGCTATTATTTTGGGGCTAAAAAAATTCATTCCAGGTGTATAAATAAGTGAGCATTCATGTAATTGGCCTGATGCTTTTTACTCACATGGCTTAACAATGAGCTAATTTAAATTGGTTGCAAGATAAAAGGATTTTTTTTCCTAATTTTTGAGACAGGGTCTCACTTTGTTGTTCAAGCTGGTCCTGAACTCAACCTTGAACTCAGCAATCCTCCTGCCTCTGCCTCCTGAGTGCTGGGATTAACAGGTGTGAGCCACCACACCTAGCTCTCTGGTATGTGCTACTGATTGCTAGTAGGTGTGAGTCACCATGGCCAGCACTGTCGTAGTTACCAGGACCTTGTGCTTCCAAAGCAGATGCCAGAACCATTGATCTAAATGCTCAGCTCCAAGATAAAAAATGTGTTTAAACGTGGTTACACATTCTGTATAGGTTGTTAGTGATAAAGTTGCACAATTTTAAAAGTGGTAAAAGTTGTAGAATTTTTAAAATGTATCAATATCAATGAATTTTACACTGTAAAATTATGATTTTCATATTATGTGATTTTTATCTTAATTATTTATTTTAAAAAAAAACCCAAGATAGGTGGAAAGATTTGGGTCAGAAAATCTTACACATCAGTTCCTTGTTTGTACCACAATTATAACATATTTGAAATAGTTAATGTTATTTTTCACTTATAATTGAATCATGTTGCATTTCAAACCTAGTAGGTAATTTATATGAGGAAAAACACCTCCGAGGGGATCTTTTTATGTGATTTTCACTGGAACTAATCAATGCAAGTTGAATCTTGTTATATAGGTCAATCATCTGTAGTAATTTTCCATGGCAATTCATTCTTTCAGCTTCATGAGGTAGGTAGTGTTATTCCTTCAACTAGATTTCACTGGAGGGCAAGCTAAGCCTTAGTCAAAGTCATTTATCCAAACGCCCCTCGTTAGTGTGTGTTCACAGGGCGGTACATCCAGACTGCACCACGGTGCCAGCGTCTGACCACCATACCATACTGCCGAGTGTTTTCTTTTTACGAAGTTTATTTTCAAACTTACTTGTTTCATGTTTTTGTAGCTATTTTCATTTACAAAATTAAAATGATTAATTAAATATAAGGATATTTCACTTACCTATCACTGGATAACAAACCTCTTCCAAAAGCAACATCTTAGAACAGCAGTTAGAGTTCGTTAGATCTCTTACGCTGGCTGGGTCAGCTGGACATTTCTTGGCCAGAACTTCTCGGGTAGTTATTATATGGTGAGTGGGGCTGTTACATGAAGATCATTAATGTTTTTCTTCTTCATAAATTGAGTTTATCGCTATATTATAGGAAAACACTCTGCTCACACTCCTCATCGGCAATGTGTACTTGCACATAATGTATCTTGATTCTTATCTCTTCCCGTTGTCCTGCCCTCCAGCAACTCCTCACCCCATAGGTGTAATTTTTCCCCATGTTTTTAATCATCAAATTTTTTCTTTGTCTTTTTGAACATTTTCTTCCTATTTCACTATACCTACCTGACATTTTAGACCTCGTGTCTACTTTCAGTTTCTCATCTTAGAGGAAAAGTATAGCATTTACACATCTGTGTATTATTTATTTCACTTATGAGTATGGCCTCAAGGTGCATCCATTTGGCATTAAATGTCTCTAATTTATCAGTCTTTATGGCTGAGTAATACTCCATTTTATTTAAAAAAAAAAACTCATGTTCTTTGTTCAGTCTCTGGTTGATGGACATTTGGGCTGATTCCGAGATCATTCGCTTTCGTGTCTGGTGGGCCTGAGAAGCAAAAGGCAAAATGCCGGAAGCCTGGAACGATCAAACCTCTGAATTTTCTTAGATGTCTCTACCAGACGGCCTTTCACGGGAACTTTGTGTGGCTGGGGTTGCAAATGAAGTGACGTGAGGAAGAGAAGGGTATGGAATGAAGACAGCGCGCGTGAGCGCTGACCTACCCGCGCCATTTCTATCCCAAGCGCTGCTGAGGCAAAGCAATGTTTGCCAGTGCTGAAAGGAAGGGACGTGACTTAATGGGAAGATTGTCAGATAGTTCATGTTCAAAATTACCATTCCTATAAGTCTTTGAAAATAAAAGCTGCGGTAATCACTTACTGAAAAATTTATTAAAGGTCGATATTAAAGACAGTAAAATTAGAAATACTGTGGTAATTTAATTTTATATTCACTTAAAATAAATATATTGTACTTATATTTATAGGTAGTTTAAATATGAAATAGGTTTTCTAAAAACAGTTACAAATGGATCAGACATACTGGTCCCTTCAAATAATCTAAATAGCACTAAGAAGATAATATGTCATCCCATTTTAGCAGTTATTCTGAGGAATTGATACGTTTATTTTGCTAATAATTTACTTTATGCAAATATCATTGCAAAGGCACAGTGCTACGGTTTATATTTGGATGTCCCAAAGCCTCAAGCCCTACCCAGGATGTTTGGGAGTGAGTGATGGATCGTGGATGTGTGACACTGATCGGCCTACTGATCGTGACTGGTTTAACACCCTCAGAGTGTCTGGACGACTGACTTGCTGAGGAGAAAAGACCCACCGTGGGACTGAGCGGTCCTGGCCGGCGCAGCCTGGACAGGGTGGAAGGGAACACGGAGGGGAGGGTGCTGCTGGCCCGCCACACCGTGGACTCTGTCCTCTGTGATGTCTGGCTGCCATGCTGTCTCCCTCGGAGCCAGACGACTACGGGTTGACACCGGTATAAACTGTGAACTGAAATAAACCTCTCTTTCTTTAACTTGTGTCATGTATTTTTTTTTCAGCACTGAGAAAATAGCCAAGACATACAGTGATATATACATTTAATCCTTTTTCCTTGAGAAGCTGAGGCAAGAAGACCATGAATTTGAGGCCAGACTGTGCAACATAGTGAGTTTCTATCATAAAAAATTCTGCAGAAGGACAAAGAACTAAATGTTAATATTATATTGGTAGGAGTTCTGTGTGTTCTTCCAGATTCTTTCCTCTGTATTTCACAAGTTTACATATGTCCTATATTGTTCCAGAGAATTTAAAAATTTTCCTGAAACATTTTAAAAATTTCATACTACGGCAAGAACTTTGACTCATATTGCATGTACTCTACTCATCCTCTAAAATTGTTGTGTAACAACTGCCAAGGTTTCCCTGGTTGTCCAGGCTGGCCCTGAATTCCTAGATGCAAGTAGTCCCCCACCTCGGCTTCCCCAGTGGCTAGAGTGACTTACCACCGTGCCTGGCTAACTGTTTCTGCAGCAGAAGATACATCCATTGAGTGGTAACCATTTTAGGTTCCACATTATTCTCCCACAATAATAGTTTCTTCAAATTTTTTCTGGGAAAATGCTTATTAACTTAGTTTCTCTTTTTAAGTGCATCCATGGTTTACGTTATCTTTTGCGGTTAAGGCCAATTTTAGTTCTGTGAAGCGTCTGTTTACTTCTTATATCTAGATGTAGGCATGTGAACTATAATTTTGGTTCATGATTTATTGTATTTCATACTATACAATGGGCATTAATCCTTTGCTCTTGTATGAACTGCATGATGGATTTAGTAAAGATTAATTCAAGTTTGTGTGTGTTATTTTACACTGTTATCTACAATATATTGTGTTGGATCTATTTTCCTTGTAAATGTGATAAAATGCATAACAATTCTATTTTGAACTCTCTTATAATTCCTCCAATTTAATAAAATAATTTTGAATTTATTTTTGGAATAAATCATTTTTATGATAAATTACTTTTACAGTAAATCTGTGGGGGCAGAAGAAAGGAAAGAAGGAAAAGAAACAATTTGGTGGCAAAAAGGAAAAAAACAGAAACAAAGCTTGTTTATATGGGGGGGTTGAAGGGAGGGCAGGACAATGGGGAGAAAATGAGAATTGAGAGCTAGCATGTGCAGGTACAAACTGGCAATGAGGAATGTGATCATAATGTATGCCCAAAATGTGCCAATAAAATCAACAAAGGAAAAATATATCAGTGTGTTGTGTGTTGGCCTGCAGAATATTTTTTGAGAGACTTATTTAATGGTTTTCTTACCAATCAAGATAATTTTCCAGTTCAACCAATTTTATCATAGATCTCCTCTGTGATATGTATGTAAAGTAGGGTTTTTGGAAACTTTGCAACTTAAGTGCAATACAGCTTCTTTAAATTTTGTATTATTTGCATCATTTGTGATTGTGATCTGTGGCTGAAAGGAAAAGATGACAGTGTAATTTTTTAGCCCAAGCATCTGCACTAAAATGAGATGAGACAGGGTAAAAGGAGCAAATCTTACATTAATGCTCTGCATAGAACTCATTTATGTGCCATGGGCTACCTTGTGACAGCTAAGTAGCTTGGTTTAATTTGTAAATTTCAGCAGTGTTTTCCAATAGGTACTTACAGAGATTTATTATTTTTACGTTCCACTGTCTTTGACCTAAAATATTTCTTACTCATGAACAGATCTTAAAACATTGATAAATGCAATTTAACTTGTAAAAGTAATTTGTGAAAATTTCTGACAAGAGGAAAGGAATCCAGAAGCCTGAACATTATTTTGCTAGAATAAACTGAGGAAAGCACAAGCATATTATCCCCTCCCCGCACTGCCAGCTACAACTACTCGCTTTTCTTCTTTCCAGGTTTTGAAAACTTTCTACAGCAAAACAGACAGCATTTGGTGACAAGGAACATCACAGTGGCCACACAGGCCAGCAGGAACCCCATCACGTCCAAAGAGTGGTACTGGAGCCAGGAGAGGTCGTGGGCGGCGACCCGCAGGTGCTTGGCCCCTTTGTGGCGCATGACGAACTCGATCCAGAAGACCGCTCGGTCCAGGGGCTTCACTGGCTGCTCGTGGTGGATTCTTGATAGTCTCATGGCGTTCTCTTTGTATCTACAGGGGATACAGAAAGACCAACTTTGAGTCACTTAATTTGTCTCAGTCTATGGGAAGCTTTCAGAAACTTTTGTAAAAGTGAGTCAAAGTAAAATGCATTATTTTGAAGTAGGACCTCTTAGAAAGTTTGGCTTTATATTGGAATGACGTTATTGATATATTTTTTATTTCACGTGGTTAGTGAGATAGTTAAAAAACATTTGAAACTGCCACACTGAAGTTTTTGAAGAGGAACTGTATCACCGGGTGAAATGCATATCAGATCTACTTCTATTCTTGTTCCACTACTCTAATTTCCTCCTAGAAAAGCTTTTCTCTCCTGTCAAGTTTACCTTGGATTAGGGCAGCACACTGTCCAATATGTCTGCCTTCTCATCACGTTAGAATAACAGGCAGATCTGTTCTTTGGGCCACCTGGCCACAGTGTCACATACAGGAAGGTATTTTTCCCATGTACGTTCTGTGTTTACTTATCACTCTGTCTGTAGAAATTGAAAATAAATTATGTTTTAATAGAACTTTAAATACTAATACAGTGGAATTATCACTAACAAATACCTGGTTATGTAACTGGGTTGACAATTCTTGTGAAGTAAAGATGTCAATATACCTACAATCACATCATGATTTTGGACATAACACCTGCTTAGAAATAATACACCTTTGTTTACTGATTTAAATCAGTCCCTCCCACCCAAATGGAGAACTGTTCTGCATACTGTGATTTTTTTTGTTGTTTATATATGTGAACAATATACATGTGCTGTTTGTGTTTGTCTATTTGTGGCAGATGCTCAATCCCATTGTGTGTAATTGCCACAGATCAGCTCTTTACAGCTTTAGAAACTTTGGATTCCTGATTATTGTTCAAAATTTATATAATGGCATTTTACAGATTCTCTGTGTGTGTTGGTTGATCAATTTATCCATTTCTGTGTTTTGTATGCTTCAGAATAAAATTACTGGATGAAATACATGTCTAGTTATAATTTATGTGATCACTTTGAAGTATTTAGAAGTGTTCTGATTATTCCTCAAAACTGAAAATTTTTAGATTAAGGTTATAAGGTTTTATAACTCTTTTCTATCTAATTTTCAGCACAGCTGCACAATGTACTTGTCTGGATTTGGGTTTGTCAAGTTCTCTCAGCAGATTCGTGGCCCAGGTACTTACTACACACAGCCTCTTCATTCCTCATGTTTTTCAAATGCGACGCTATGCAGTTTTTCTTTTTATTTGTTTACTGATGAAAATCTCCCTATTGTAAATACAGATATATATTTATATTTTCTTTTTGTCTGCTTGTAGTTGTTTTGAGGCTCAATTGAATGATCGATTAATTAGCATTAAGAAATATTCATTTTATATGTTTTATTATTTTCATTTATTTTGTCTAATGTTGAAAACTATATTGGCTGATGTTATTATGACTTAAATAACTCTGCTGACCCTTTACTCATGCCTACCTGAACACTTACACTAAACATTTTTTATAAGATTGAGTTTTAAGAATTTCAGGCCATCAATCTTTGTATTTTAATGATTTAGTCTGTTTATAATTAATGTGTTAATATATATTTATATGTTTTATCTTATTGCCAACTACTTTTTTATTTTTCAGTAGTAGTACTGGAGATCAAACTCAGAACCTTGTACTTGCCAGGCATGTGGTGGCACCACTGAGCTACATCCCTGGCTCTATATGTCTCATTTTATTCCTCATTTCCTCTGCTATTTTTCCAACTAGAATTATCTTCATTCTTTATTCTCAACTATTTTTCAAGTATTTTTACTATTCAGTTTTCTTATTATTTTCTTTCGTATAATGAATTAATTATTCTTGTTATGCTACCCTCTTTGCATAATAATATTATTGATAATTGTACAGGATACTGACTTAGTATTGAAAATGCTAGGCACTGCAAATTTTACATTATTTTTATTGCAATATTGGTAATTTTAATTATTGAAGATACAATCTATTTGAATTAAAAATTTTTGTATTTCAAAGTGCCTTAGGTAGAATGGCATGAATCCATGCATATAGAATTGAAGAAAATATCTGCATATCATATATCTCAAGATGGGCTCAGATCTCTATTGAGTAGCAAGTTTTAGAAAGGCAATAATAAGTAGAAAACCTAATTAAGAAACACTGTAAGGATTGAAGTAGTCATTGCTCCAAAGAATAAATATGAATAACTAGTAGGCATTGGAAACTACTTATTATTTCTATATATAAGAGAAATGAAAATTAAGGTCATAAGAAGATAGCACATTTTGCCTCCTTGAATCCCAAAGGTTTGATGATAATGTTTTAGTAATGTGGACAAAATTGAACCCTCCTAGACAGCATCTTTGGAATGCAACATGAAGAAGTGTGTTTGGAAAAGAGATAAGCTTTACTAATTGACATGAACTTCTCATGTGAGGGACTATTGCTACTCTTTGAGACTAACCAGAGAAGCAAAACATATTCAAGTTAAAATAAACATAGCTGTATCCATCAAACTCAGAACTCAAAACAAAACAGTTCATAATGTAATACATGGATAAATAAAGTGAGATATACTATGCTAAGTTATGTCGTTTGGCAGCAGACAGAAATGAAGTGTTGATAAATGTCAAAATCTGGACAAAACCGCAGCAACACATCTCCATCACACTGGATACTTTGTTACTTTACTGTGTTCCATGTCAGAAACTTAGGTATGTTTCTGCTTTCTTTTGACCAATAATATAAGGCAGGATAGACTTAATTTAGCACAAAGTGTTTACCATTTAAAAAAAAATTAGTACTTTCAGAAAATACTGGTGTTGATGTGAAAAGTTTATTGTATTTCTTTTACTTTGTTTCTTCCATTTCACCTATGATTTCTGCATAAGCAGAACAGTAAAAGTTATTTAAATATATTTTATACATTTTACAAGTAACTGGTTAAGTTAGATATAGGATATCAAATGACTTGATTAAAATCAAGAATTGAGAGCAAAAGCCCATTTCATAGTATGGACTTTCATAGTATGATGTGCATTTCATAGTACATCATTTATGTTTTGAAAATTAGGCTCTAAATTGGATGAAATCTATTTTTTATTGTGAAATAGACTCATCTATGATAATTTCCCAGTAGACACAATTTGTACTCACGAAGGATCATTAATGACGGTCTTCAATGCATTGAGCAAATCTGTGCTAGTCATTGTGAGGAGTCTCAGTCTCACGGCTGCCCCCTTGGCTGCCATGTGGACAATGTTATCCGCTTGGTCCCCAAACAGAGGAATGCCCACCAGAGGGACCCCGTGGTAGATCGCCTCATAGACGCCATTGGTTCCACCGTGAGTTATGAAAGCTTTGGTTTTGGGGTGACCTAGAGTGGGAGAATTTAAGGAAAATTATTGGTTGTGAGTTTTAAACATAAACTAAGAAATTACAAAATAAAGCACTGAAAGTTGAAGTGTTTACTAGGTTAACTGTTATACCCATGAAACTGTACACGTCACCAGTTTATGTCCAGGAACATTTGCTCAGGAAAGTAAAGAGTCAGACATATCAAGAGAGAATTTTAGTTTTCAGCCACAGAGTATATGGTCCTGGAAAGTATAAGAACAACGTGCTGGAGAACAGACATAAAAACATGGTGAGAAGTGACTGAAAATCCTTTTTGCTGTAAAGAATGTTTGTGTGTAATAAAATGCCAGTCTTCATTCTTTTTCCTTTTCCCCCTAAGATGGGAGCATAAATATAAAACAACAGAAAGTTTTCCAATGTTCTTAGAAAATTTCCAATACATCCAATTCCTGTCAAGGTGTGATATGATCAGAGGTCTGTTCCACATGTTACAGGGTATATTGTGCAGAGTCTCACCAAGAAGGTCATTCTGAGGGATCCATTTGTGCAGCTGAGTGTTGGGTCCCAGGGCATCTGGCTTCTTGCCATCAAATCTCCATATCACCTTTTAGGGTGAGAAAAATTCTAATTAGTTTAATTACATTTTAAATTATAGCATGACCAAAAACTAAAGAGTTTAAGAAATCGCACAATTAAATGCATATCGTATGAGAGATAGTGTAAACTAGAGATGATGATGATTACTATTTAATTGACAATGCACATTGAGCATCGCTATTTTATCAGTTGAAAGTGGAGAATTAAACTCTGAATCATGCCATTTACTTATTGGTCTAAAATGCTAGTTGTTCACTTTTCCTATTAATCCTAATTTCCTATTAATCCCTAATTAATCTAATTAAATTTGGCAAGTAGCATCAGTACATCATTAATTGAATCTTAGACAAATGAGTTCATCAGTATCAAATACACATATTTCTGAAATAGTCACTATAGTTCTATTGCAACAATGTGGAAAAATGCCTAATTACACAGTGTAGAATACATACTTCATACTAATTCTGAAGTGCTAAATATGTTGCTAACGTTTTAAAACACTGTGTGAGAAAGTTTCTGTGTAAAAGCATTTATTCAATGTCATTTCATTAATGCTTGGCAATGGGAATTGTAAGTGATGGAACTCAGCGTTTCTTTTATATATTCCTATTTTAGACATTTTAGGGGAAAATCTAACTTGGTAGGTTAAGATTTCTTTATCTCTTACTATAATTCCTTGGGTTGGTATCAGACAGTTTTGTTGTATTTAATAATTTTCCCATTAATAGAAGCAAGTCCAGGAACCTGACACCCACACCTGATGTTTGGCTTACGTTTTCAGTAGATTTAGTTCATGGCCGGCAGGCACCGAATGAGAAGCAGCAAAGGAGAAGGGCGTGGTGAAACAATGTTCTTCCGCTATTGCTGGCCAGAAAGAAAGGCAGGGAAGCAGTGCCGAGAGCAAGCGGCCATGAGCGAGAAACAGTATGAAGCTCAAGCCACCGTGGCCTTTCTATGAACAATGAAATACGTGCTCCACAGATCCTCTTTGCAGGTAAGGAAACAATCCAGCTGGCAATTAAATTTAATACTGATATTCTATATCTTTCAATTTAACAGGCAAGCAAATCTCTTTAAATCTTATTTAGTCTTCAAATAAGCTGGATCCAAATGCAAAATGAACATTTGAAATGGGCAGACATTTTTCAGCTGAAGAAGTAAAGGCAGTGAAGAAACATATAAAAAAATGGTCAACATCAGGTATTATCCAGTTGATACAGATAAAAACACTGAGATTCCATCTTATTCAAGACAGAATGGCTGATAAGGCAGACTGGATAAGTGCACCAGGTGTTGCACAGTGAGTCCTGGAAAGAAGGACTTTCGGCTTCATTTCACAGTGCCATGGCCGTAGGTTTCCTGTCACCTGGACCACATGAGAACTAGACAGGACAAGTAGCACGTGGCAGGTACTGCACAGTGAATCTCAGTTAGAAAGATCTTGGGCATCATTAAATGGCATTCAGGCCTGCAGCTTCCCTGTGACCACTGAGGGACCAGAATGTTGTGGCATCTCCATTTCTTGTGGGCCAAACTAGACATGACTGTTGAATGGGGAAGAGTCTTGAGAGACACTACCTACTTTTCTGTGCACACTGAATAAATGTGGCAGTGGGAGTGCCACCTAGACAGAGGCTTTCAGTGAGGTTTTTTTGCCCAGGCCACCATGTTGAAAAAATACCCACTAGAAGACTGCAAAACTCTTGTTGAGTACAGCCATCAGTGAGTTGGTGGAATCACTTCCACCTGCACAACTCTGAGCTATTGCAGATTTCAGGCCTGCAGAGGTTCTTTGAGCTCACCTCAAGCATTACACTAAGAACCTAGATGGGATAACAGCTGTCTCTCTGTGATTAATAAACTTCAATCTATGTGTAACAGCTCATACAGGAGACAGCACATACACAATGTGAAGGGCCATTTTGCTGGTGTTCTTAGCTTTGTTGTTGCTGCTGCTGCTTGCTATTCCATTTGTTTCTCCTTCTTTTTTCCCTTACTTTCTTTTTCCATTTCTCTACTCTGCTCTTGCTGAATCTGTCAAATTTAATGTTTTTTTTTCCTCTCCTCAACTCCTCTCATTTTTACAGAAGCAGGAAACTGTCTCCTGTTTGACCGCTGCTGCTCAGCACCCTATTATTCTCTTGTTTCTGCATCCTGTCCTGTCCAGCAGTCAGAATTAGTAGACAGAAGTTAAAGGGTATCAGTCTTCCACAATTTCCCTTCCTTCTTTATTATTATTATTGTTATTATTATTATTATTATTATTTTTTTAGGTTTTTTGAGACAGGGTCTCGCTTTTGTGGTTTAGGCTGGCCCTGAGCTCAGCCTCAAACTCACATCACAATCCTCCTGCCTCTGCCTCCCGAGTGCTGGGATGACAGGCATGAGCCACCACGCCCGGCACTGTGGTATGTGGTACTGGTTGCTGCTGGGTGTGAGTCTCCACGCCCAGTATTGTTATGTGGTTACCGGGGAATCGAACCTGGGCCCTTGCGCTTGCAAGACAGGCGCCGGAACCACTGAGCTAACTCCCCGGCCCCCTTCCTTCTTTATTATTATAGGAGGGCGAACAGTTTCTAGTGGTTCTGAAGTGCCTAGTAGGTTCTGTCTTATATCTGATCTTTTTGTCTCTGTTGTCCTCTAGCATCTATAAGGTCTCTGAGGTCTATGTGATCTCTATCGACCCTCTAGTCTTATTTCTAATCACTCCCTCCCTTTTGATCCCTCTATCTCCCCAACTCCCCAGGGGCCTTTTATTCCCAAAGAGTAGTGCTGCTATATTGAAGGACCTGTATGCTGGAAATACATTTCTGGTTAGTTCTAAATTTTGGTATATGGTCACAGATCTAACTCATGAAGTTAAAAGTATCAGGATAGTAGATGCCAAAGCTTATTTTTTCCAGTCTTGTGTTTGATATTGTTGATGATACCAATTGCATTATGTCAACAGAGATAATGTGAGTGGTCTGTTCAAATATCTTCCATGGTGTGCCAGGACTGAGATTAATTAAGGGCCATTATAGAACCAAAGAGGATAACCTAGGTAGTCATCTGCTAAGGGTTCCAAATATTAAGAGGAATATTTTCAATAAACCTTGTGCAGACAACAGGCAAAGAATTAAAGGAATAACATGAATCATTTAATGAATAATCATTAAAGGAATAATCATGAATCATTCAAAGGGGTAGAAATGAGAAAAAAAATTCAAAAGTCTAGTTACAAAGGCCATCACAAGGGAATCCAGGGGGAAAAGAAACAGAGCTAACTGAGGCTCCATCACAAGGACTCTCTGAGACAGTAACAAAAGATCTAATAAAACTGAAATCAGAAATCATCTCTGAGATAAAAACAGAGATATTGTCCATAGTGAAATATATGATTAATAATGCTAAAAAAAGAGTTCAGGGAAAAGACAGAATCTCAGATTAGAAAAGCAATGAAACACGTTAAGTGGCATCAAAGTTCCAAGTGATTAAAAATGAGAATGAAAGTTTTCAAAGCAGGATGAATGAATGTGAGGACCGAATTTCAGACCTAAAGGATAGGATTGCAGTCAATGAACAGGAAAGGAATAATTTACACAAAATGGTGAGTTATCACTAGACATCAATCCAATAGCTCACAGACATTACAAAGAAGAATAACGTTAAGAGTTATTGCAGTCACCAAGAAAGCAGGAGACAGCAAAAGACATTAAAAAAAAAAAACACAAAAAACACTGTTCACAGATATGATGGCAGAAAACTTCACAAGAAAAGAAAAATATTGGATATACAGATAAGTGAGGCTTATAGGGCCGCAAGTGGCTGTGACATAAAAATATCTGCCTCTAGGCATATAATTATCAAGGTTCCAGATATCCAACAAAAGAACAAAATACTGAAAGCAGTTAGAGAAAATTTTTTTAAAAATACAAAAGAAAGTCCATCAGTATCACATCATACTATTCAACATCAACACTCAATGTAAGGAAAACCTGGAGTGAAGTGCATCGAGTCTTAGAAGAAAACAAGCTCTAACCTAAACTGGTGGGTCCCGCAAAACAATCTTTCAAAATCGATGAAGAAATAAGATACTTCTATGACAAAGAACACCTGAAAAACGTCACAAATACAAAAGCTGTACTCCAAAATATTCTAAAGAATATCGTGGAAAAGAAACCATGAAAGGTTTTTTTGAGAACCAGCAGTATTACCCCAAGGGACGAGGCAAGAACCTGAATGAAAAGGGGCAAAATCGAGGAATCAAAGAACCAAGAATAAGAAAACACCATAACAGGTGTAAATCAGTTGGAGCCATTAATGTCAATGGTATCAATTAACCAGTTAAAAGACACAGATTGGAAGAACGAATGAAGAAGCTAGATCCTACAATATAATGCTTACAAGAAACATTTCTAATTTAGAAAGAAAGCCTTAGACTGAAAGTAAAAGGATAGAAGCAATTTTCCATATGAAAGAAAACTACAAAAAAGCAGGAGTGGCTATCCTATTCACACCCGAAATAGATTTCAAACCAACGCTGATTAAGAGACACAAACAAAGACACTACGTCCCCATACAGTGAACAATCCAAGAGAAAGGCATGACATACATGAATAATTGTGCATGAAGTTCTAATGCACTCAGCTGTACAAAACAAATATTAAAGGATACGAAAAGCCAGATAAGCACTAATACAATAGTAGCAGAGGACTTCAATAGCCTGCTATCACAAATAGATCGAATGGAAAAAAAAAATCAGTAATGCAATACTTGAACTGAACCCAACTTTTGAACAAATGGAATTAATAGATGGCTACAAAGTATTTCAACTCACAAAATGAGAATATACAGTCTTCTCTGTTATACATGGCTCATTCTCCAAAATAGACCACATACTAGTTTGTAGTGCATTTTTAAGTAAATGAAAAGGAAGTGAAGTTATTCCTTGTACAATATCAGACCATGGTGACTTGAAATTGGAGCTAAATAGCAAAATAAATCCCAAGATCCTCACAAATACACAGAAATTGAACAGCACAAGGCTGAACAACCAATGGGTCATAGAAGAAATCAAAGAATAAATTAAACAGTTTCTACAACTATACAACCACCCTAGTACAACTTAGAGGAATTTATCGGACACAATGAAAGTAGTTATATGAGGGAAATTCATTGTAGTGAATACCTGAACCAGGAAAACAGAGCGAGCTAAGAAAAGCAATCTAATATTACTAGAAAAGCAGGATCAAGGCAAATCCAAAGCTCATACTGGGGAGGAAATTATAAGGATCACAGCAGAAATTCATACAATGGAGGCTGAATGAATAATACAAAATATCAATGAATGGAAGAGTTGACTCTTTAAAAAGATGAACAAAATTTACACACTTAGTCAATCTTAACAAAGGTAGGGAAAGGCTAAAACCCATGTTATAAGAATGAAAAGAAGGAAATCACTGTAGATCCAGCAGGAGTCTAGAAAATAATAAACACTTACTTTGAACACTTGTGCTCCAATAAAATGGAAAATGTAGAAGATTTCTACACATCCAGACACATATGAACTTCCAAAGTTGAACTAAGAAGATATAAAAATGTTAAACACCCCAATATCAATTTGTAAAACTGAAAATATAAGAAAGCACCAACTGACAAAGAAAATTCCTGGTCCTGAGGGTTTTACTTCTGAACTCTACAAAACTTTTAAAGAAGAGTTAGCATTACTACTTCGTAAATTCTTTAATGAAATTGAAAAGGAAACAGCACTCCTAAATTCATTACTGAAAACAATCATTACATTTATTCCAAAAGGTAAGAAAGACCAAGCCAAACAAAAGAACCACAGGCCAATCTACCTAATGAACATTGAAGCAAAAGTCCTCAGTAAGATACTGGGAAACAGAATACAGAGAATCATGAAGAAGATCATACATCCTGGCCAAGTTGGATGCATCCCAGTGATGCAAAGATGGTTCAGATACATAAATAAATAAATAAACACTGCATTATATTAACAGATTCAAGAACAGAAATCACATGGTCTTCTCAATCAATGCAGAGAAAGCATTTAATGAAATCAAACATCCATTCATAATAAAAAACCTGCAGAAAATTGGAAGACATGAACTTTATCTGAACCTAATAAAAGCTATTTTTGAGAAAGCAACAGGCAGCAGCATACTCAGTGTTCAAAAACTGACAATACAAGGATGTCTATTATCATCACTCCTGTTCAATATAGTCCTGGAAACATTAGTTATAGCAATCAGACAATAGAAAGAAATAACAAGAATAAAGATAACTGAGGATGAAGTTAAATTGTCAGTGTTTGTTGGTGACATGACACTATATAGATGATCCTAAAAACTCAAGCAACTTGAGTGTAGCTTAGCTAGATACAAGTTAAATGCTCAAAATCAGCAGCTTTTTTTATACAGAAATAACAGAATTATTGAGAAAATAATGGGGGTTAAATTCCTTTCACAATAGCATTCAAAAATGAAATATCTAGGGATCGATATAACAAAGGAGGTGAAAGACTTTATTCTGAAAATTATTGCACTATGAAAAAGGAGACTGAAGAAGATATCAGAAAATAGAAAGACATTACTTGCTCCCAGGTAGGAAGAACCTATATCATCAAAATACTTCCACAGCTACTATATAGATTTAATGCAATTCCAACTGAAATTCTGATAGCATATTAAGCACATCTAGAAAAAAATAGTCTAAAATCCATCTGGAACCGCAAGAGACCTAGAAGAGTAAAAGCAATTTTAGGTGATATTATGATCCCCAACTTGAGACTGTACTAGAAAAATTCTGTGAAAAAAAAAAAAAAACAGCCTGATACGGGTAAAGTAACAGAAACAAAGATAAGTAGAATAGGTCAGAAGGACCAGAAACAACTCGAGATATACTTAGCCTTCTCATCTTTGACAAAGGAGCCTAACCTTCTCAACAGAGGAAAGAGAGCCTTTTTAATGGTGCTGAAAAAAACTGAGCTTTAACATGCCAAAGACTAAAGCTAGACTTATCTCTTTCTCCATGGACTAAACTCAAATTAAAGTGGATTGGAGGGCTAAATATTAAAACAGAAACAGTAAACCTTCTGCAAAACAGGTGAGGTAGAACTCTTGGAGACACTGGCTTAGGGAAAGTTTTTATGAACCAAACGTTTATAGCATGATAATTACCAGAAGGAATCAACAACTGGGATCTCATCTTATTAAAAAGCTTCTGCAAAGCAAGAGAAATCATCAGCAGAGAAAAAAATACAACCGAAGATGTGGGAAAAAATTTTTGCCGTCTGTTTCTCACACAAAGGGCTACTATCTGGAATATATAAAGAGCTTACAAAAGTCCCCCGAATTTAAAGACCAAATTCATAAATGGATACCTGAAATCAATAGACACTTTGCAGAGGAAGAGGTACAACAGCTAAGACGCACATACAGAAGTGCTCAAGATCACTGATCATTTAAGATATGCAGATGAAAACCACACTGAGATCCACCTTTCTCCATGAAGTACGGCTGCTATCACGAAATCAACCATCAACAAATGCTGACGAGGCTGTGGGGAGAAAGGAACCCTTCTCTTCTGTGGGTGGGAATGCAGACTGTTGTAACCGCTGTGGAGATCAGTGTAGAAATTCCTACCAAATTTAGGATTAGAAGTCCTATTGGACCCTGTTATTCCTCTGCTAGGTAGATTCATGAAAGAATGAAAAGAATTGTTTCTCAGAAACATAAATAGTGGATAGTAAAAACAAAAACAATAGAAACAAAGCCTATGTAGATAGGGGGTTGAGGTTGAAGGGAGGATAGGGGAATGGGAAAAATGAGAATCAAGATACATCATGTACAGTTACAAATTTTGAAAGTTGAATGTGATGATATATCTGAAATATACCAGAAAAATTAACCAAAATGTACTGAAAAACACTAACTCATTATTGGGCTTAACATGATTCAGCTCTGCTATGCTGTGTACAACTAAAAATTTGATAGTCCTTCACCAGGTCTCCATGGATCCAGCACTGCTCAAAAAGACAAGCAAAAGTCTCCTTGGAGAGTCAACAAAGTCTCACCTATAAATCTGTATAAAATACAAATCTAGCTACATAATCCAATGGTTCCACTGTCCAAGATGAGCACCTCCATTCCACAGGGAAGAAACATGAGGGTAGGACAGAACTGAAGGAGATCATCTGTAACCCAGCAGGTCGAATCTTGAGGCTGCTAATTTGACGGAAGGCATCTGGGATGCACGGTCCTGATATCTGAGTCTCAAAGATCTTTGAGTGCAGCACCATCTGGCCTGACTGGTTGAAGAACATATGGGCTCTGTCAGGGCAACGTCTCCATGCCGCCTATGCTGTCATTAGCACATCTTCCTCTGACACAGAAGCTCTGACTTCTAGAGTCTGTACTGCACGTTCTGCTTGGTATGAAAGCTGAAGCTTTTGACACTGGCTTTTCAGTAGCACCGGCTAAACTCCCTTCCTATTTATTAGCTTTCTGGCCTTCTGAGCTCTGCCAGCATCTCCTGTCAGGCTTTACTCAGTATAGCCTGGTTTTCCTGCCCATGTCTCCAACACTTTCTACTATTCTCTGACAAGTTTCAAACTACCAAACCATGGGAACAGGTACTGTCAGAACAATGATCCAGTTTTCCTGGCACCAATTTTCTGTATCAGGCAGCTTCCTTGTGGCTCAGATCAAGTACCCTACAGCTCAAACTGAAGGAGGAGAAGTTGGCCTGGCTCCTGATTGCAGTAGGCTCTGTTCATAGTTGCCTGTGTCCAAGAGAAAGATATTGCGGGGTCTGGGAACAGCAGAGCAAGGCTGCATAGCTTACGGTGGTTCGGAAGCAGGTCAGAGGGCCTGCCAGGATGTGACTCAAGGTCATAGCCCCCTGACCTCCCCAGACAGCCCTCAGTGTCCTTTAAATATCCCCTCGGCACATCTCAAACCAACCAAATTGACAATTGTGCTTAACTTTTAGCCTTGCTGAGTCACTTTTCTTCTATTTTCTGAGTAGTGCCAAGAAGACTATTACAGATAGGCCCTTTCCAACTTTATGGGAATAAAGGTCACTGAATCACATCGAAGATGGTGATGAGTAACTCACAAAAATCGCTCTTGGCTATTGTGCTGCTGCTTTGGCAGTAAAAATTTAACCAGACTCTGATGGGTGCTGTAGGACACACACTGTCCTCAGCAATCCTGGGAGGAAAATAAAGAGAAGACAAGGCGGAGTTCAGTGATTGCTGTGTCTCTGCCTGCAATGCCCCTGTCATGCAAGTTCACCATGCCTTTGCTAAACATAGTCTATCAGGTCACACACCACCCTGTGTATTCTTTGAACACACGACCGACATCCTTGTTCTAAATGCCATTTTCCTCACCAAGGAAATTTCTGTCATCAGAGTTTTAAAGAGTCATTAGATAGTTTTCTACAACTGATTCATTTCTTCTAACCTTTTGTGGAATCTGGGCAAGGGCTGAAGCGATCACATTGTTTCTTTCTTCTGTCATGTTCCCGACCATTGTCCCCAGAGAAAACACCACCACACCGTGGTCCCCAGAGCTCTGCACAAACTCTTCCATTTCCTGTGAACAAAGAATTTGCTTCCTCAGAAAACAGAAAAGCAGCCAAAAGAACTGAAGGCACTGGTGAAAACAACTGAGGACAGGAAATCGTTCCAGAAATTATTAGACTATTATAGTTTTTTTAAGTAATCAGAAAAATTTATATATAAAACATGAAATTATAACCTTTATAAATCATTTAGTTCAGCAAAGTAATGAATACTTTCTTTATAGTCAATCTCTAGAATAGTTGCATTTTGCAATACTGAAAAATTCTCAATTAAAGAAGTTCTATTCTCCTTTATCCTGGACTTTTGGCTAGTGTACTTCTAATTTCTGTTTTCTGAAATTTTAAAGATGGCTGAAAATTTCTGCTTATGCTTGATCACATATGTATTTAGTTGTTTTCATGGAAGAATGCAATGTATGCACAATAATGTGTTAATTCGATGTTGTAGCAATAATTTTATAAGACCTTGTAAGATTCCTTTTGAAACATGCTTGGACTTATTTGAGCACTTACATGAATTTATATATTTACAAGTTTGAGAAAGTGTGAGAATACCAATTACTTTATCTGTTTCTCATGAGCTGAGTAAATCGTGGGTAGTAAATTTAACTGCATGTCATTTTTCTATGAAATAGATATTTCTCTGAATTATTAAGAATATTATGTGGTATGGTTTTTACTGTACTTGTTTTTACCATTCAGCTTGGTTTAACAGGAAAACAACCTGACATCATAGCTGGTCTCATTTGTTCTGTATCTCCCTTCATCCAGTCCCAAAAATCTTTTTGGTAACTTGGTTCCTTATCCTGTGTTACATTAAGTCATGTGTTTTTCTTGAACATCTACCCCATTTCTAGAAGGATCAGCACTAGCACAGTATTTAATCTAAACATTTATGTATATACTTTTGACATGATGTTTTTTGTTACTTACTCTATTTGATCCAATAATAAACATAAGAAAATGTAGTAGGTGAAAACTACCCTATGTTTAAATGAAACATAAAAAATTTTTATAGTCAAGGGGCCTCTAACGAGAACTGTAGAATTTCATTTCATGTAACTGTGAACTCTAGATCAAGCAGAAGTAATTCCATGAGAATGAATGCCAAGATGAAGGGGCGTATTGTAGCTTTCTTGTTTAAAAGCTCTTTGCTATTGCAGTACACACAGTGTACAGCCATCTTGGTCCGTCAATACATGTACGTAATAAAAATAGCTTCCTTTCTAAAAACCTCATTCCTCATATCGCCCCACTTTCTGTACATCTGGGATACCTGGATATTGTGCTCCTTACCTTCTAACATCTTCTCCGATGTTGTCTAAACTCTTTGCTCGGCCTTCCGTAAGAACCCTGATACAATGCTTTGGCTGGAGTCTCCCCGGCTCCAAGACGCTTGTTCTTAGTAAATTTTATACTCTGATTCCAACCTTGCATTTTTGGCTATAAATCCCATCTTTCCTTGCATATGGCACTCAGCTCCGTATTTCTTCTTGCAAATCCTCATGAGGTGGTGCTTACATTTTTTAGTCTTTGATAAAATCTTCACCCTTATACTCATACACCTTTATACTCATAGAGCATTGTTGTGCAATTTAAAACATTGAATTGTAATGAGGTAAGAAGCTGTTTGAAAATTATGTCCAGAAAAGCCATTGTATCATTTCATTTATACTAATAATTCCTGGAAAGAGAAATACTCTAACACCTTACTCTATCATTAATTTTTCATTTCTGTAATTGTGAAAAATCATGCATGTTTACTCAAGGTAGATTATTTAGAAATTTATCTTATTTTGTATCTGGCTACTTACTTCTGTGACCTTAAGTATGAAGAGAAATTCAGGTTAAAATGAAATAATTGTAGTAATAATGATAATATTTTTTATAATTTTAATTTGTAAGTTTTATATTCTCTGCTCTAAAATACTTCATATATTAACTTGGATATTTTTCAGAAATTCATAAACTCTTCCTTGAAATCACTCTGTATTCTTGGGAGCTTCAGAATCATAGGAATTCAGGTCTGGCATTAGGGTTCAGAATTTCTGTGAAGTGATCCAAAGAGACCTCTTAATTTCCCACGAACACATGCGCAGTTATGCGTGTGAATGAGAACTCTTCTGTCCATGGTTACCGACACCAGTGTTTGTTTAAATCAGTCCCCAGTGGAGTGTGCTAGTTCGACTCCGCTGTAAGGGCTCTTCATCAGCTCTGCCTCTTGCAAGAAAAACTTGCACTTCAGAGGAAAATGTCTATAAGGACTTTCCGCGGTATAGTTCTCTTTATTCCTGAGGAACTTACTTCATATTTAATAAACTCTATCGGGAACCATGGACAACTCACTCAGATTTAAGACTTATTGGGATTTACTTACTTGGATTTGAGGATGTCTACCGTGCCCTGCGGGATCAAATACTGGGATTATTGTGACATCTGCCCCACCTTGTGAGATTTTAAACTACAAGGACCACTGCACTAGGATTATTAGCCTTGGAACTTACTGGGACTTACTGGGATTTAAAGATGTCTGCCCTGCCCTATGTAATCTTCAACTACAGGCATTATTGTGGGACCGCCCTGTTTTATGCATGCCAGGATTATAGGTTGAAGGGTTGTTACCAAATTAAGGTGCAGGTGAGCTCAGGTTATGAGTTCTGCTTCTAGTTCTGCTGCTATAGTGTTTTGACCTTGGCTGCTGCTGCTCTGGGTAGCAAGAGTCAGCCTAGACTCAGCCTTTTTACTCAAAGTTCTGACTTTGTTGTTTGTTGACTCTTAATCTTTTAAGTGTGGGACTATCAGGACATTGGAGTTCCCCACTAGGGCTCTGCCTGAGTCCTTATCCTTGAACTACCACAAAACTCTTAGCAAAAGATATGTTTGTCTGAAACTTTTTAGGAATACCTAGTCAAAGATTGTGTGTGTGTGTGTGTGTGTGCATGAGCGAATTGAGGGCCTTTGCACTGAATACAACCTTTGCCCATTTTATATTTCAAAAATTTGTAACCAGGTCTTGCTAACTTTCTCAATTTTCCGGGCTGAGATTATGGGACAGTACTTTTGGGCTTATTTGCTTTATATATGCTTCACAAGTCTGAGTTTTCTTTTTTAAACTGTGCCACTAAAAACATGAAGTAGAAATCTGTAATTTCCAGAAGAATTTCCTCATGACTTTTGTTTTTTCTGTGTTTCATTTATTTTTCCCGCAAATTAATTACCAAACTTCCAGGCACAGTGTTGCCACCTCCAGTGCATCTTAAGGAGGGGACTGCAAGAAGCTCAGGGTGTGCGGAGCTGCACGGTGAGCTTGCATCCAGCCTGAAGTACATAGAGAACACTTTCTACAAAAACTTGTACAAACAATTACCAAGTTAGAAACATATTTGTTTCCCAATCATTTTTCCCTCATCTCTTCAAATTCTCCTTGTAGACTTTCTATTCACAGCATTCAGTAGAACTGGAACTTGAATTGTCAGCAGAGCTTCGCTCAGAACGCGCTCTGCCCTTGGCTCACCGGGCAAAGGTCGTCTGGCTTCGGACGCTCTTAACCTTCCCGTTATTTAAAGTCACTTTTGTTCAGAGTTTTACTGGATGAATTCTCTGACCAAATGCTTTCTTCATCCATTTTTAGAAAAAAATTTTCCCCAGACCACTAATGAGTAAACCTCTCTTTAAGGATTAATCACTGAAATACACTAATCATTCTACTTGAGAAATGACTTGATGAAATTTAAAAAGCTCATCATAAAATATTTGGAAAATTATATAAAATTATATAGTATAAAAGAATAAAACAGATGATCTTTATGCTCAGATTTCTTTGACTTGAAATTTGTGTATAGTTAGAGTTTGAGCTGTAATTCTTTGGTAGAAAGCATGCATAGCATGTACAAAGTACTGGGTTCAATCTCTGCCAAACACAACTATGAAAGAAACTTCTACTGTCCTTTCTGTGTTATTCTATTCATAAAACTAAAAGCATCTGTGTGTGTATGGGAGTAGTTCCTGACAGAGCTCTTGCAGAGCATAGGTAAAGTTCAGGGTTGAATTCCCAACATACATGGATAAATACATGTAAGTGACATGTATGTAGAAAACTGTACTTCTACTATCTATGCATTTATAGAATGTAGTATGATATTTGATACACATGCCCCATGCTCCAGCTTTTCTACTTTTCTTTCCCTTCTTTTTTCCTTTCTCCCTCATTTCTTGCCTCTCATAGTGATGCTATCATTTCTCCTTAGCAGAAAAGGAGGAATCTTTGCAAAGACATGATCGGACTTCATGGTTCATTCTTCAATTTTTTTCTTCTCTCTCTCTCTTTCTTTCCTTCTCTTTTTCTCTCTTCCTTCCTTCCTTTCTTTCTTTTTTCTTTTTCTTTTTTGAGACAGGCTCTTACTCCTTTAGGCTGATCTTAAAGTCACTACATAGGCCGCGTTGTCTCAGCTGGGATTTCAGTGCTGAGGTTGCGATGTGCACACCCTGCTGAGTTTCAGCTTCCATGAATCCTAGTTTTGCTGTTGGAATTTTGAGTCAGCATGTTTAGCCATAACAATTAACTTGGAAACTAATAGTAGTTTTTAAATTTTGAGTAAAACTCAGTTTTACATTACTGACAACGTGGTTTAACATGAAACGCTGTTAAATTCCTTCAATGTCATTTATTAGTTCAGGAAAATAGTTTCATATGTATAAAGTAATATTTAGCACGATCATCTGTTTCACCCTAAGAAGTGCTATTCTATAAGCTTAAGGAAGCCTTTTCTAAATGTGAACTACGGGCATCAGATCCCACATCTGAGTGGCGGTAAGCACTAAGCACTTGGTCGGTGTGGGTCAGGTGTCCCACATTTCATCTTTCTTCCTCCGTCAGGCAGCGGTGAGAGCAGAGCTGCGTCCCAGGGGAATTTTCCCGAGGTCTCCTGCAGTTCTGCTGTACCCAGGGAACACCATGATCTTTCACCTTTATAACATTTTCCACACAATCTTCAGTCCTTTTTACAATGTGTCTTGCAAGCAGAATAAACATTTTGGGGCTGACATAGGGTGGTTTTGGCTTCTCTATGCACCCAGAACTCCACCGTCAGGAGTTCGAGGCTCCTATGAGTGCTTTAGGATGGATGATGTCTATGTGTTCACGTGTTTAATACTGCAATGTCACTGCTGAACTATCAGTGTCAAAATCTTCAGACATGCTTTTATTTGTAGCAATAACCAAATGCACCTGCCTGTGATCAACTGACAACTGAGTAAGGGTATCTTTTACTGGTCCCAGTTCCTGTTCCTTATAACTTTGCTACTCTAGTCAGATATTCCACATGAATACCAGGGCCTACTCCCAATTGAAAGAGTGAAGCAAGCAGAAGAAATGTTTACCTTAGGCAGAGGTTTGGCAGGCTTGCAGTGGAGTCCTCCAACAAAATCCACGTTGGGTAAGGACGGGCGAGGGAACTCCAGGTCCCAGTAGGTGCGAATGAGCCAGATGTCCGCCTTTCCCATCATCTCTGACAGTGTAGTGGGTCTTCCTGGAGAGGGAAAAGGACACCACAGCTGCAGAATGTGCCATGATTGCAGGGGATATAAATATGCACACTCATTTTTCTTTAAAACATTTTAATAACAGAGCAAAAGGTATTTAAAGTGCCTATATTTGATGAATCCCATTTATTTATATGTTTATATGTAAATACAAATATGGATCAGGTAGAAAATATGTAGAGATGAATATATGTGTGTCACGTATTTATCACTTATTTCTCTGTGTGGATGTACAGAAGTCATTGCAGGAGAGATCTGTGAGGCCAGTCTAGGTTTAACTCATCCCAGCACTTTCATGATCAGAAACAGATGCCTAAGGGAGCCAATGTGTATATATTTGCATTTTCTCTAAAGGTGTCTAAAGAAGAAATCAAATACAAAGAAGTATATTAATTGGTTTATCATCTAGTCATGTCATACTTATGTGAAATCTTTCTTTTCACATTCCACTTAGTTCTTATACTGTGGAACTTTAATACTTTTTTTCCCTGTGATGAATAACTGGTGTTGGAAAAATGGAGTTTCAACTTGCTGAAGATTAAAGTGAGATTTATCTCTTTCACCATGCACCAGATAAAAATCATTGTGGTTTAGAGACCTAAATATTAAAAGAGTTACCCTGCTGGGAAACATGTTAGGTAGGACTCTTGAAGACACTGGCTTATGAAAAGACTTCGGGAACAAAACCTCAGCAGCATGGGAACTAGCAGTAGGAATCAATACTTGGGATCTCATCTGACTAAAAAGCCTCTGTTCAGCGAGAGCAACCACAAGCAGAGTGAAAGGCACCCTCCAATACGGGGGACAATGTTTACCCGCTGCTGTTTCTCAGACACAGGATTGCTATCTAGAGCAAAGGAGAATTTCAAAAAGTCAACCGCCCAACAATTTAAAGACTCAATTCAAAATGAGCATTTGAAATGAATAGATAATTTTCAGAGGAAGAAGTAAAAGCAGCCAATAAGTTTATGAAGAAAGCTTTAACATAGCTGGCCATTCAAGACTTGCAGAAGAAAATAACAATGAGATTCCATCTTACTTCACAAAGGATGGGTGCTATCAAAAATAACAAATCCTGGCAGGGCTGTGGGGAGAAAGGAACCTTTCTCCACTGTTGCTGAGAATGCAGCCTGGTGCAACCACTACGAGATCATTGTGGAGATTTCTTAGAAAATTAGGACTCAAGTTCCCATTTGAGCCAGCTACTCCCCTGCTAGGTATATATATGAAAATATTAAAAGTATCATATCACAGTGATATATGTATACCCAAGTTTATAGCAGCTCAGCTTGTGATAGTTAAATCTTGGAAACAAACCAAATGTCCATAAACTGGAGACTGGATAGAGAAGATGAGGTTTTTAAAAATAATGAAGTATGACTGCCATAAAAATCATAAATTTGCATCACTTTTACTCAAATGGACATAACATGAGGACCTACTCATGAGTGGAATAAACACATCACAGAAGTGTAAATACCATACATTTCTCTGGTATGAGACACTGAAAATGTACATGGATTCTCAAATGTATGGTAGGTATTATGAAAGAAAATATTCAAAGAGAAAAGAGAGGGGATGGTTAAGTAAAGAAGGGAAGAGAAAATGTTATGGTAAAAGGAAGCAAAGCTAATGTATATATAGGGCAGGGGCTTGCAGCATGGACAGGGGAATGGAAATTAAAAAGGAAATTAGCTTATGTCATATACTGGTACAAATTCTCAGTGTTGCATGTGATCATGATGTGTATATAAAATGTACCAATAAAATCAATTTAAAAAGAAAACTGAACATGTAAATGAATGACAAATACATCTGATAGGTAACGCCAAATAGTAAAAAATAATGCAAAAGGAAAGGGAAAGTGTAGATAAGGAAAATAAAAAAGGGAAAGAAAAAACTTGGCATTAAAAAAAGAAAAAATATGTATATAGGCATGGGGGAGGTACAGAAGGGAGGGGAAAGGGGAAATGAGAATCAAGATGTGTCAAATATAGGTACAAGTTCAAAGTTAAATGTGATCATATTGTATGTACCAAAAACATTAATTAAAAAAAGATATTAAGTTTGCTAAATTCTCTGCACCTTCTATATTTGGTTCATGTTAAGAGTTTCAGGATGTTTAGTTATTATTTAAACATATTTTCAAATAATAGCAAGAAAATCTTTAGAAAAAGAAAGAGCAATTACATTTCACTGTTAACTTTTCCCTAATAGGGAGCATTAAGCATACATAAGAAATACAACAGACTAGATTAATATCTTGAGCGTTTACAATTTGACATTATAAGTTTTAAACAGATAAATTATAATTATAATGAAGGAATGTGATATGCTCTGATATTAAATTTGTACACTTAATCTTTGAGCTAGACACTTTATGAGGAACTCATCAAATATGGTCATGAAATATTTTAAATTGTAAATGTGGAAATTATACTGAGGATATAATTTCTTCAGTGCTACATTGAAATACACAAATGTGTGAAATTTTTCAACGTACATATATGTCCCAATGAAGACATAGGGGAAGTTTGAAATCATTTTCACATAAGAAATAAAATGGTTGATTAAAATGCTAGAAATTTTAATAGATGCTCAACAAAGAACTCAGCGCTATGCATTATTAATGTATGAGTTCCTAAAGTATTCTCTACAAGTGATGGTCAGACTTAAGCAAAGTACAATGTCAGATTTTCTGGAATGTTTTCAATTTCATAAATTATTGTATATTTTTATACCTTTACTTCATCATATTTATAAAGGATAAGTTTTATAAATATTCCATTAAAGACATAGAAAAGTTAGTTTATCCACTGAAAACAGAACTTACCTAACGCTTCACTGTAAAACTGATTCCATTTCTTCTCATTAAATAGTTGGAACCAAAAATCAAAATAAAGCACATTTATCATATTTTTTACTCTCTCCAGGAATGTCATTTGATCGCTCAACTCTGACAGAGCCACAGGCACATAGGAAGGAGGAAATGAGAGTCCTGCACTGTACTTTTCATAGGTGTAGCCAGGAAAAAAACGGTGGGTGTACACAAAGGGTAAGTTCAAGAGCTCAGCCAGGAGGTCTCCACAGGGAATGAAGGCATCGGCCAGAACGACATCAAACCTTGATTCACGGAGTTTTGACATAAGTTTCTTGTTCAGGACTACTGCTTCACAGAAACTTTGAGAGCAATCAGATACGTCCATCATCATTCTTTGGTACTTTGAAGAATACATCCAAAAAGGTTCTTTTGGTAGTTCATAAATCAGTTTCCTGAGTCCGTCTGAAAATATGCTTATCCATTTGTCTTCAGATAGTGATGAAGGATAAGTCTCAAATTTAATAGCAGATTCCTTCTCCACAACCAAAGAAAGGGAAACTGAAGATCTCAAAACAGTCACCTCATGACCCTTCTGCACAAGGACATCCAGGATGGTCTTTAAATTGATCCAGTGGCTGTGTTCCATGGGCCACACCAGCACCCTGCCACAGCACCCAGGTCCCACGTAAG
>PVIR01022744.1:0-22500 GCA_004026965.1 Petromus typicus
TTTTTTCTTCTGTTCAAAGTAGGGTAAAAACCAGGCTGGTCTTCTTCCAGGTCTCATCCAGACCTTTGAATGCATTACAGAGGCAGATGACCGGAGGGTGCTGGACCCCATCGCGAGACCCGCATCTATAGCTTTTCTTTCTGACCCTGGTTCAACCTGCCTTGATTTTCCACAGGGAAGCTGAGGTGGAAATTACTCTTTTGGAAAGTGATTTTCAAAGTCGATTTCATTCAAACTTGGCAAATAATTAACTTTTCATCCTCTCATAAAATTGAGACTGTGGCTGGTTCAAAGCCCAGGACCCCAAGCCTTTAATTGAATTAACTCGCTTTTCCATCCTTGGGAAGGATCATTCCAAACCATAACATTTAGCAAGGGCTGCCCTTCCTGGCGAGAACATAGATGCCCATTGAAGGAGGATCGCAGAGTCAGGGCTGTGGCACGCAAATTGGCCCTGAGTGGAAAACGGGACACTCTCCGGAGGGGACAAAACACTTTCTGTTTCCCACACTTGGAAGTTCAGTGCCAAAGCATCTCTGCACAGGTCGGTCTCGGCCAAAGCAAAGAGAGCAACTGGTCCACTCGCCTGAGCGGCTTCTGTCCACCCGCTCCTTCTGCCCGCGTGTCTTTGCATCTATTACCCTCTTTGCCTGGAACTCGTGTTCCTTCCTCCCGTCCTCACGCAACTGCCTGGCCGTGACCTCCCTCGGGCCGCCCTGGTTCCTGCTCTGCCGCCTCCCTGTTCCCCAGCTCTTTCTCATCGATTTGAACTTTGCTCGTGTTCCTCCTCCGTGGGCATCTGCGTCCCTCACCTTTTAAATCAACACACTTCTGCAACTCCTCATAAAAAGGTGTGTGCACATACTACGATCCAGGTATCAGCTATTGAAATCATTCTGTGAAACGGGCATGAGTTCATTTATGACATTCTTCTGTCGCTTGACAGTGTGTCCAGCGACTGTCAGTACATGGGAGATAAAATAACAAAAGCGAGAAGAAGACAAAAAACAAAAGGCCTCCCAATTAGATCATAACCCCCCGAGGGCAGGGAGCCGTCTCCCTTCCCGTGTGTCCTCCAGCCGCCTTTGCTTATTGCTCTGTGTGACTCGGAGCCTCAATAAATACTTGGCTGATGACTCCGTGTGTGAAAAGCAAGACTAGAGCATCGCCCGTCCCTGAGACCTGGCACAATCTGGATACCAAAATATGTTTTTAAGTAATATTAAACTCTCGAAAGTTAAATTATAAAGCAGAAGGGAGGTTTTATTTTTCTCTTGAAATACTTCTGGTCTAGTATGGAGAGATTTTTGCATTTGAGGTAATCTCTTAAAGACCACTAAAAATCCGTCCAACCACAGAACATTGAGGCAGGCCGAACTTTGGAATGAGTGATCCGCAGAAGGAAATGTAGAATTAAATTCTAATATTGAAGCTGACACTTCCGCTTCATCTCTGGGGCTGCACTGGGAAAAGTCTCAATGTGTGGGATAAGAAATATAATTTGTGATTCAAGGTCAGTGGAGGAAACCCCCTGGGTTTATTTTATTTGGATCATACTGCCTTAAAGTTGCTGATATGAGTTTTTTACTGGCTTCTGCTGTCTATCACCGAGAATCCTGTTTGGAAAGACACTGTTTGGGTGTATGAACTCTTCCGTGGTGATTCTACATTTGCACAAATATAATTGCAAGATGATGCTTATGGACTCAGGATCATGTGATGAAGTTCCAGACCCAAGCGGAAGGGTTACTTTGGTTAGCAGCACAGTTTAGCATCCAGACACCAGGACAGTCACCAGCAATCAGACTTCTTTTCTTTGCTCTGACCTGTTCTACTTCTGAATAAATTTCTTCCTATCATTCCACGTTAAAGTCTTTGTTTCCAGTGAGGGTCTTATGAAGTGCATTTTACCAACCTTCCATCATTTCCCACCTACCAGCTCCCTAACTTTTTTTCAACAATCTGGTCAATCGGTTTTAAGGAAAAGCACTTGAAAATAGTTAAGGGTATGTTGAAGATGGTAACCTGACGACGACGGAGAAGACAAATCTCAACTCATTGAGAGTTGACAGCACCTCAACTCATTGTTTTTGCAAAGAAGTAGAATTCAGATGAGCTGTGCTTTTTCTAAAAAAAAAAAAAAAGATCAAGATGAGTTCACTTGTTTTTGGCCATAAATGGATCTTGGCAAGACTGGTAAGTAATTTTTAAAGCAGGCAGGAGTGTTGACTCTTTACTACCGACTTGTCTTCTACCTGGACTGGCCCAGGCAGCCAACTATACCTGCAAAAGACAGTATGAGACCCAGATGTGCAATGCAGATGAAGAGTGAAGTCTGCATCGTGCACCAAGACAGCTAAGAGCAGGACCTATGGAACCTATGACAATGACAACAACAACGATGATGACGACTCCTTCTCTTACTATTGCTGCTGCTGCTGTTGCTGCTGCTGCTAATAACAATAATGAGAATAACTCCTGCATCAGAGCCTTTTCATTTGTTGAGTTTTTTTTTTTTTTTTTTTTTTTTTGAGACAGGGTCTCACTTTGTGGTTCAGGCTGGCCCTGAGCTCAGCCTCAAACTCACATCACAGCAATCCTCCTGCCTCTGTCTCCCAAGTGCTGGGATTACAGGCGTGAGCCATGATGCCCAGCACTATGGTATGTGGTACTGGTTGCTGCTGGGTGTGAGTCTCCATGCCCAGTATGGTATGTGGTTACCAGGGATCGAACCCCGGTCCTTGCGCTTGCAAGACAGGCGCTGGAACCACTGAGCTAACTCCCCGACCCCATTTGTTGAGTTCTTTCATAGCATGATTTAATTAAACCCAAATAATGACTTCATGCAATTGGCTCTATACGTGTTCTAACCTTGTAGACTAAAAGTTTAAATCAGAGTCTTGATGTATCCAAAGTCAAGCTGACTGTCTAGCGTGTGCGGCTGTTACACAGAATAAAACACAAGAAGTTCACAGAAACACGAATTCTTGGTGTTGCTTCAGTTTCTGTTCATGCTTCTCTTTTATTCTTTTGCATAATTTTCCACCTAAACCTTTTTTCCCCCCAGAGTCAGTACCCTGAATTCTCTTTCTAGCTTCCTCTTCTAGGAAGAGCCAACTCAAGATTTTCATCTTGAAGGATTTCACCCTTCCTCCAAGCTGCTATCAGAAACATTCCCCCACCTTGTTAGCTTATGTCCTACTTCTTGAGCTGAGCTGGACATTCATTATTCATACTGGGAGGGAGTATTTTTCTAGTATAGACAGTGGCATGAACCAGGATAGACACCCACTCTGCCTGACTTCCTAGCACTGGTGGCATTGCAAGAGAGGTGGCTGAGGGTAGGGCTGCAGAGGCAGAGGGTTTGATCTGCATTTCTATAGTTTTCTAGTGATTTGTCTCCTGTGAGCCTTGGTTTATGAATGAATCCATTAGGTATGAATAATAAGAACTATGACAAAAGATTCTGGGGAGGATTGAATGAATTTTCTTATTTGAAACCTGACTAGGAGAGTTCATGGCATATCACAAATGAATGTTACGTGTCATTACCATTATGACGGCAGATGTAAGTCATATTATTTTCAGTGGAGATTATGGGTATGGTGAGGGAGCTCTCTAACCATGGTGACCAATCTGGAGCATCACTCTGATCAGGGAAAGGAATGACCTACCATCATCATTGCAGATGCATCCTTTCCCATCCAAGAGACAACTCTGTGTTTCCTGCCTGGTGCTGTGGAGATTACAACTCCAGCCTTTTTATGACAAATGTATTTTTTAGATTGATGGCAAATGATCGGGTCCTTTATGCAATCACCAACTCCAACTCAACCAAATAACTGCCCTTAACCTCTTGTTAAGTCTCGGCATGTACCCAATTTTACCGTTTCCCTGGACTTTTATTTTCTGAAGATTGATTATTTTCAGCAGATGGATAGGGTGACAGTGGCAAGGCATTGCTCACTGTACCCACAGCTCATATTTCACTGGATAAATATACCACTTGCTGCAATCCAGGATTCTGGTGGGCACCTAATCTTGGAGGAGCTTTGGGGAGAGAAGTCAATCATCTCTGAGGGAGGGAGAACAGTAGATATTGGATTTAGTGCTGTGAATGAGCACATTGCTGTGAGACGTCTTTGCTTATTTATTCATATAATATACATGTGGCCTTAGGCTCTTGATGGAGTTGGTGTATCCTAAGATATCACCGAATCTTATGGGAATAACTTTTATGGAGAATGAAGTGAGATTTCCAGTTTCCAAGTTATGATGACCAGTAGAAAAAATGACTTATAAGTAGAAGTATTTTTAAGTGGAAAATTTAAAAATATTCTAATTTATTGTTTTTAGGCAGTATAGAATTACTCATAAAAAGAAGCTGCATTATTTAGCTGTCACTAGTGGTATTTATGACTTGGCTAATGAGGGATTTGAAATATTTTGCCTGAGTCTGTTGTCAAAATAAATATTAAAATGCTCATTCTTAATGGTGATTAAAGAAATGAAAATTAAAATAGTATTGTTTTTTATCTATATTGGGTAAGTTTTAAATGATTTTTAAATGCTGACTTTAGTTTTAAGCATGTTCAATGATATGACAAATAATATACTTTTACACTACTATTTATTTTGAAGTTGTGGCATTAGGGATACATTTTATTGTTTGTTAGTTCTCTCCTCAGTTTGTTTATACATGTTTTTTGAAATTGATTGATCAGTTTTGCATGTTTTCCCCTGAAAAGTTATAGAATAACCCTTTCAAGTTTCAAAGGTATATTTTTGTGGTTTTAAGTTGGGAAGCATTACTTGTATAAGTTATAGATTGATTTAAAAAGAAGTAACATATTTACAATAGTGTATTTCATCTTCAAAGTTATGGTGTTTTTTGCATATTATTAGTCTTTCACGTACCCAGAACAAGAAGAATTTTAGGGTCCGGGTACTGTAGATGGACTTCTTGTGGAGTGTCTGTGACAAATGGTAGCTGAATAAATCAATCAACCTGTGAGTGAAGGATACAAGCAGCAGTAATGTAGCATGAACAAGTCCCTGCTGTGCCATAATCTATTTCTGCTTGATCTTGGTTCTGTTATCCTTCAGGGATTTAGGCACACTGTTGTCCACTGTCCTTCCACAGACTATGCTGTCTGAAATACTCTCCCAGGCCTGGACACCTGCTGTCCCTCTGGTGGAATCACTTCCCTCTAATCCTTCTATCTGCAGCTAACTTCATTTGTTTATGTATCAGATGGCTAACAGTCCATAGGTTCAAGTCTCTTTCTCTGGGAAACTTTGACAGATCCCATCCTTAAAACTAAGTTTGACATATGTGTTCATCAGCTTTCTCTCACTGTGACAAGATGTCTGACATAAATCAGCTTTCAGGGAAAGAGATTTATTTTGGCTCATAATTTCAGAGGTCTCAGTCCATGGTGAACTGACTCCATGGCTTTTAGATGTCTGGCTAAGTAGAAACATCATGGGGGAAGTGAATGCACCACAAAGCTGTTAACAGTGTGGCAACCCGGAAGCAGAGAGGGGAGGATCCTGAGCATGTGTGGTAAGGACCTGGGGTCAGGGAAGCCCCAAGGTCATGTTCTCATGAGTACTTCCTTCTGATAGGCTCTGCCCCCTATGTGCATCACTTCCCATAACCTTTGATAGATTATCCACTGATGGAGTTAGAGCTCTCCTGATTCAATCACTTCCCAGAACTCAACAGTACCCACATCTTCAACATAATGAGACTTCGGGGGGACAGATCCTACCTCAACCAGAACAGTATCTGTCACATATCATCATCAGTGATTTCCCTATGAACCGAAAAGTGCTGCTCACCTCTTTTCTAGGAGATGACTGAGTATCACCATTAACAGAAGACACTTCGAAGCCAGGCTGGCTGCATGAGAAACAAGTGACCTCAGGAAGTGGTTACGGGACATGAAGGGCAAATGCTTTGGTTGTGCCTCATGGAAAGGTACAACAAGGTGACAACATTACCTTCCACACATGCTACTGTGAGAATAAACTATATGAATGTGCCTCACACATTGAGAACAGTATCTGACTGCTGGCACCGTGGCTGTCATGATTCATGACTCTTATACAAGCTCTTCTTGTACAAGCAAGTCTTTTATAAACTACTATATTTTATCCATTTTATTCATGACTTTATCCTTAATGCTTAAAACAGTGCTTGGTACAAAGTACTCAATACATACTTCTAAACGAATGACTCAATATTTTAACTCTCCATTGGTCCTGCTCCCTTTTATGACAATAGTCCATTCATAGAATGGATCATTTTTTTAAAAGTTTGACTGAGTTGGTATGGATGATATTATGTTCTTGAAAACTTGTCTATTCTCTACACAGAATTTGGGCTGGTGATTATCTTGTCTTTCTTTCTTGGTGTTTTTCTGAAATGTCCCTTTTAAAATTCAGAACTGTTGAATAGGCTGTGGCGGTAGTAACATGACTTTCATCTATAAAGAGTTAGACAGAGCGACTGATTCCAAGACTGCAATTTGTGATTCTGTATGTTGGGTCCTCAGAGCAGTTAATAAAGTCCGTTTAATAAAAATACTTAGTCTAACCAGTTTTCGACTTACAGCTTATATTAGGTAAAATGCATTTTGCGTATGTTCAAAATGACTCTTACAATGGTAAATCAACCTTACCACTTTCCTCATACACAGAAGGTATTCTGTGATTTCAGGTACTGGAAATGCATTTAAACCCACCCTCTGTTTGTTTGATGCTTTACCACATATTTTACCAGTCATTTAACTCAGTCAGTTTTTAATAATATAAATAAATTGCATCAAGTGAGATTGCAATTTAAATAAAGGCACATTATATTTGACTAACCTCACATTTGGGAAAAAAATACATTTTCTCCTCTCTTACTCTAGGGCTTAAAAACATACTTTGAGAGGAATTTAAGACCTCCTGATTTCTAGTGTTGGTTCTTCTATAGATAAGATGAGTTGGAATTGCTAACACTTTTTTATTTTCCCATCATGGAAGGTCAAAGTGCAATGTAGTAATAAATATTCTGACTCAGCAGCACCAAGAGCCAAGCCCTGCAGTGTGAGGTCCCTTGCTGTCCAGTGGTGATGTGTCCAGGAGAGACTAGAGTAGTGGCAAGCCTAGGGTAGAGACCCAGAGAACCTGCAAGGGACATTTCCCTTGGGTCTGGCTGCACAGTGGCCTTCATAGTCTGGCTGAAAACACAATGCAAACTCCTGAGAACCAGAATCAAGACCAAAAAGCATTTGCCTCCAGCTTTGAGGTTGCTGGAGATGTTTTTGTCTCTGTCCCTTCCCATGAGGACGTGAACAGAGAGAACCCATCCCACCTAAAGGCAGACATTCACTCTGGGCTTCTTCACTGCTGCTCTGTTGGTGCCCCATTCTGATTTCCAGTTTTGCAAGATTCTGTCTCTTCTTTGTTTTTTGCTTTTGTTTTTTTTCCTTAAACGAGTCTTGCATCTTGTCTACCTAAAAGGGAAGAAAATGTTTCTTTAAAACAAAACCAAAAAATTAAAATCTAAAAAGTTAATTAGTTTCTAGTCCTCTCATTAGTTGGGTTGACCTTTTTATTAATTGTTTATTAGTACAATTCGGATATATGTAACAATCATATTCATCATATGGAATTTGTACAGTATACAAAACATCTTGATTCTTATTTCCTCTCTTTCCCCTCTACTCTCTTCAAACCTTCCTCTCCACCTTATTTAGAAAAGCTATGTTTCTGCCTTTCCTTCTCTGTTATTTTCTTTTTTACCTTCCTTCCTTTCCTGTTTCCCACATTGTCCTTCCTATTTGAACATTTTATTCTTATTTCACATTATCTATTATACACCTTGGTTCTTATTTACACATTCAGTCTCTCATACCAGAAACACAATGTGATATTTACACATATATGTTCAATTTATTTCACCTCAGAATATGTTCTCAAGGTATACTCATTTACTGAGAAACATCTCCAGTTTACCTTTGTTACAGATGAGTAGTACTCCATGGTCTAAAAAACCTACATCTTCTTTATCTAGTCATCTGTTGATAGGCGTTTGGGCTGTTATCAAGATTTAGCTATTAAAAACTGCACTGAGTTTGAATATACATATATGGCTGTAATATGATACTTTCGATTATTTTGGGAAGACATTAGAAAGGGATCAAATAGAACCTTTAGTCCTATTTTGAATTTTTTTGAGACAGGATCTTACTTTGCAGTTCAAACTGGCCCTGAACTCACTATGTAGCCCAAGCTAGTCTTGAACTCACAGCAATCCTCCTGTCTCTGCCTCTTGAGTTCTAGGTTTACAGGTGTGAGCTGCCAAGCTTGGCATTGTGGTATGTGATACCGGGGATCAAACTTAGGACTTGCGCTTACAAAGTAGATGCCAGAACCACTGAACTAAATCCCTGGTCCCTAGTCCTAGTTTTCTGAGGAATCTCAACACTGATTTCCATAATGGAAACACCAGTCTACACTTCCACTAACAATGGAGACGAGTTTCTTTTTTCCTGCAGCCTCTCCAGCAATTGTTATGAGTTGATTTCTTGATAGTAGCCATTCTTTCTAACATGAATGGAATCTCAGCTTCTCTTGAGTTTTTTGAATGATCAGTGATGTTGGATATTGTTTCATATATTTGTTTGCTGCTTGTACTTCTTCACCTGAGAAGTATTTAATCATCTCAGATGTCCATTTTTGGATAGGGTCTTTAAATTTGATTTTTTCAGCTTTTTAAAATATATTTTAGATATTAGTCTTTTGTCTGAGGAACAGCTGGTACATTTTATTTTTCTAACACTGTAGGTTGTCTCTTCACTCTGTTGGTGATTTCTCTTGCTGTCTAGAGATATTTTTTTAATGTAATCTTTATTGGTACATTATGAATACACATCATCATCGCATTCAACATTGAGAATTTGTACCAGAATATGACACAACTTGATTCTCATTTTTCTCCTTCCCCCCTGCAACCCCCACCCCCATATACATAATCTTTGTTTCCTTTTTTCTTTATTATTATCATATTCATTTTCTCCTATACTCTCTTCTCTTTTAAATATTTTTTCTATTTCACAATATCAACTATATATACTACAACTCATTTACAACTTCATTTTCTCATACCAGAGAAAAGATGATATTTACACATTTGTGACCTGTTTATTTCACTTATGAGAATGTCCTCAAGGTATATCCATTTGAGTATGAATGACTCAATCTTATCATTTTTAATGGTAGAGTAATACTCCGTTCCATGAAAGAACCACATCTTTATCCAGTCTCCCATTGATTACCCAGAGATTTTTAGTACAATGAGATCCCAGTTATTGATTCTTGGTAACATTTCCCAAGCAATCAGGATTTGTCTACAAAATTCTTGTCTACACCTATGTCCTTAAGAGTTCCCTTTCTTCTCCTTCAGAAAAGTTAGTATTTCTGTTTTAAGAGTTAGATCCATTTTAATGTTAGCTTAGTGCACAGTGAGAGACATTGGTGTAGCCTTAGCCTGCAACATGTGGGAGCCCAGTTTTCCCAGCACCTTTTATTCAAAAGGCTATCGTTCTTCCACTTGGCTCCATTGTCAAAAACTAACGAACATTCATAGCTGGGTGTGTTTGGAGTTGTTTCTGCATCTTCTAATCTGTTCCACTGACTGCCGTTTTGGGCTACTTTTTTGAGATTTTGAATAGGCATTCAGGAATCAAATTTGGAAACGTGACATTCAGACCTTCATCCAGATACTTTCATTCTCTCTTCCTTTTCTAAACAAAGGCTTCTTACTCTCTATCATATAACCTCCAACACTTTCCTTTTGTAGGACTTTGGATGATTATTTATTGATTGATGCTCTTGCCTTCCAGATGTAAAAGCTGCAAATCAATTAGCATATCTACCTGTTCACCAACTTCTTCTTCTGGAAGCCAACATAATGCTTAGGACAACAGCTGTCTGACAAATGTGCACTCCAGCCACTTCCTTTTTCCTGTTTTCTGTAGGCACAGAATAGCATCAGATTCAATGAGCTTGGTGTATAATTCTAGTGATTAAAGAATTAACAACTGACTTCAGTGAGAAATTCTGATCAAATGAAGACCCCATCCATCTTTCATCAACTTAGTGATACCAATTTAATGCCATTTCCTTTAAATTTTTATTTTGTGATCTCTCTGCAACTGTGAATATTGGGGATGAGAAAAGAAAGTAGGATGTGTCATGAACATATACCAACTTCCCACAAGGAATGGAAACATCGCTACACCCACACACTTATAAACTAAAGCTAAAAAGGACTGTACGATGCCTGACGTATTCATCCTGTTGACATACAGCAAGCCTCAGAGTCATATTGTCAAGACATTTCTTAGACTTTCTTAAGAAAATGGAAAGGACTTGGGAGTCAGTTTGAGTCAAGTGTCTGAGCACACGGGAGGATTCCTTCAACTGGATGTGCAACATAGAGCTTGGATTTGGGCTGGGATATGAACTACTCATTCTGGAAATGGATTAAAGCTGTACCTAAATCACACACATTGTCCTGTGCTTGGTGAAGGGATTGGGCTGGCAATTCTTGGGGCTAATTGGTGGAAATATATCCCCTCTTTCTTGTATCATGGTGTAATTGTTTTCTTCTCTGCCCTTTTCTTCTTCCTTGTCTCCTGCTTCTTCCCCCCACCCCCAGTTTTCTTCTTCTTTTCCATTCTTCATTTCTGACTAGTTTTCACTTTGCACTGTGTAGGACAAAGAGCAGACGATATCTAAAAATTGTCTGAAATCTTCTACAACTCAGACACTTGGCCAAATCAACTTTGGTCATTTTTTTTTTTTATCGGAACGGAAGAGAGTCAGTTTCCAAAAGCAGAAGATATTACTAGGGAAAATATCTATGGAGTCTTTTCTTTTGTCATAGGACCAGAAACAGGCAGTTATACTTTTCTTCCTTTTAAGATTACTTTTAGTCAAATGACTGCAACCACCATGTTAAACTAATTATATCATTTCCTAATTTATTGGGAATGTGTATTTGTGGAACTATACAAGCATATATCTCTATCTATACTTTTAAGGAAAATGAAGTCAATAGTAGCCACTTTTAAAAAGTCAAATAATTCCAAATGCAGCAGACCTTTTCCAAAGACATAAGAAATTGAGAAGGGTGGCTTCGCATGCTCCAAGGATCTGATTTTCTAGCTCACTTAACTTCACTCACTTTAACTCCATCTTGGGGTTTGGATCAGACCTGATAAGCTGTTTGAGAAATTGGTTCTGATTTCAACTTAAGACTTGAGTCTTATTTTATTTATTTAGATTTTTTTGTTGTCATTAAATATTACAGTCTTTCCTCAAGCTAGGTTCCAAGATGGGATTTTTATTTTCCATCTGGTTTACTGCCTTTCTCTTCCTATCATATGCAGCTTGATACAGAGTCCTCCTGAAATAGACTATTCATTCCCCTGGTAAATACATATAGATGTATTTTTTAAAATCTCATTTGGACTTCAGATAAATGCAAAATAAGGGTTACTACGGATCCTTCATCATAGGGGCTGACCTGTGGTCTCCAATTGGTCTAGTCTGAAGCAATCTACTAACATTCTTATCTAAAATGAAGACATAGGACACACTGATGGGTATAGTTTCTTTAAAAATAAGGTTCTTCTGGCATTTCAGACACAAGGGCTTATATTTTGAGTAGGACCCTGGATAGCCCTAGTTAAGTTGAATTCAGTCTTACATAAGGTTTCCTATTTTTAAAAGATTCTAACCTATCATGACTTCTTATTTTCTCTCTATATTTGAAATGATAAGCCATCAAGAAACAGTTTAATCCAAATTCCAAATCTCTTTGTTCTCATATGGGAAACACACTACTTTCAAAGTGGGGGTGGGCAACATTCACTTAACCGGAAGAGCCTCTAGCATCTCCATCCCACTCTCACTCTCCCACTCTCCCTCTCCTGTCCTTTCTACCTCTCTATCTCTCTTTTTTCCTCTGGGGTTCTATCACAATGAAGGAAAAGGATACAAGTGTTCTTTAGCTGGAACACATTGAAACAGAGTAAAGTTGAACAACACAAATCTTCCACAATGAAATGCAAATTTGTCTAAGCCACAATGCCAAATATGTTTTTTTTCCTTTCCCTTTCAATGGTAGCAATAACAGAGAAGCACATTGGCTCCGTGGTCAGGAGGGAACCTTGCCCAACTCCTGGTCTTAATGAAATGGAGCCTCAGAAAACAACAGCGTGGCCTGGCAGAGGTTCAGCGTCTTGATCAGTGCTGGGCCTCTGTTCAGTGTGCACCCCCTTGCCTTTCATTTTTCTCTTCCTTCTTTCTTATTCCAACTTCTGTCCTGCTCCTCCATCACTGTTTTATATCTAGGTGAATATTTCTTAATGAGAAAATCATTTGGATTTGGGAACTCATAGCATCAAAGCATAGAGAATGATATTCTCTGGCTATGTCCCCTTGGATGACGTCACCAATGAGTTTCCTTACCTTGAAAGAGTTGGCAGGAAGCCTAGAGATTGCTTATCTTCATTGTGTTCTCTTGAGAAGTGTGTTCCCCCATCCACCTCCCCCCAAGGGACAAGCTGAGGTTCTAGTTTTGAGTCCACTGAAGTTTTTCATCCTGAGATGCAGTGGCTCTTCACACCTAGTCCATGGCACCTGAGCCAGATGGTGGATTGCCTTATATCTGCTAGGTATGGCTGTGAGACCAACGGGTCTGGTGGTGGTGGAGAAACGGAGCAGGCGGTTTTCTTATTCCCAAGTGCAGTTAGAATATTAAGCATAGTGGAAGTTTGAGTTCTTTTCTGGAAAAAATAGAGTTTTAGAACCAGTCCCAAGTTGCTGAAAAGTCGAAGAAAGAGGAGGAAAGGTTGAATATCGCACAGTATAATTTACTGGGCAAATGGAGACAGAAGCAGACTTGTGGGTGGAGGAAAGACCTGTGTTTCTGTATATCTTGGTTCAGATGGAAGAGGCTTGTAAAATGTTCATGGCAAATGTGACTCCACCCAAAATGAGATGTACCTGGTTTATGTGAATCTGATATCAAGAATGGCAGACATATTCCAGGCACTGATGATGAATCTCCTCCACACACCACTCACAGTTGTCTCCATGTATAGCATGCAGAGAGCAGTCAGGCCAAGGCTATCCCAGGGCACCCATAGTGCTCATATCTGAAGATGGCTGCTTCCAAGTCAAGTGGGATCTGGATGGAGGCATCTGGGATATTGACTGAGGTATACTGGATGTTTCTACACAAAACCTGGACCAGTGGCTTTTGATGCTTTGAAAGTCTCAGATTTCACTGTAATGGTCTTTAAGTCCTAAGACACCAAAATTTAGCATGTGGTTGTGGGATGATGTGAATAGAAGGTGGAAAAGAAAACCGAGGTGAATCAATATAAATTACATTTAAGGACCTTTGATGTGGGGTTGCAAGATTCATGAGAATAATCCTGCCTACTGGAAATCTTTCCTAGATAATTACAGAAGGACAATGACTTAGTTTTCTTTAAGTTGTAGTTATGACAAAAATATTGGGATAGATTTTGCACACCTTTCTTTAGAAAGCTCTCTACATGTTAAGCTCTTGCACTTTCTTCTCCTTTCTAGTAGCAGGATCTCATGCTTTAACACATTAGTTTTCTCTTGAAATTGGCTGATTATAGCTTATGAATTGGCTTTCCCAATGCTAATTCATTCCTACTCCATTCTTTCCAGCCATCAGTCAAGCTGAATTAGATTTTTTTCTGGGTTGATAATTTCCAGTTCTAGTTCTGTGAATCCAGTGTGCTCAACCTGTCATCACCTAAAATATTAGTTTTAAATTGGATAATAAAGATGCATTACATCTCCATCAGAAGCAGATAAAATAGCATGACATCGAGTATTTTTAGACTTGTCTACGTTAAATGACTTGAAGGAATTTTCCAAAAATATTCTTCTTCCCCAGAACACAGATGCTATGAGTCACTTGAGATTGCCTGCGTCATCTTTAATAAAGCAAATTTTGCCCTGCTTTTTGGATATCTGTTTACCTCTTGGATGTGAGTCTTCAGTCTGTGAGAAATTTGTACTATGATCCTCAATCTCCCCAACCAGCCAGCAAAAATTCGAAAAAGGAAGCCTTTTTATACTGTACTAGTTACTCCTGCTTTTCTACCCTGTTCTTTTTTTATGAGAGGAGGAGGACAAGGAGAATTTTCTTAAGTTCCTTAATTTAAGACATAATTTCCACTGGGAGTTTCTCTTAATTGTTGCTACTGTTTTTCAGAGTTACATGGTTGGTTAAGAGTGAAAGAAAATAAAAATATGAAGGAATTATACTGGCGAAGAATCTGAGAAGCTAGATTCAAAAACAATACTGGCCAGTAGAGGAAGAAAGCTGTGACAGCGACCATTGGAAAGACTTAACTTACTTTCTGCCGCAAAAGCTACAGAGTCAGCATAGTTGGATAAACAGTGTCCTTCTCTTTGGGTTGCTCAGGATCTGGGTATTCTCAAGAGACTTTGGACTCGGGCTGCTTGGATTCAAATTCCAGGACTAGTCAAAAGTTTGAGATTTTGAACAAGTTACTTAATTTCTCTGTTTTACTTGTCTTATTCATGAGAAAAGGTTGAACTCCTGCCTCAGAGTGTTTTGTGGGAATTAAATGTTAATATAAATATATATTTACATATAGTTAATATGCATATTAAAATATAAATAAATATATACTGTGAGCCTTTAGTAACTGCCTGAATAGAAATTGTGGATTCCTGTGCCTGGAGAGTCCTTTACACAAGTTCAGTCATCAACTTGACAAGTGTAGAAATGAACTCAAGTGAAATATCCTGGTCTGAACACATTGATACGAGTTCCTCAATTAGCCTCCAGTGTGATGTTGGATGTAAAGTATGGCTCTTAAAGAACTGAAAGATTGGGTTACATAAATAATCCGTCTGTCCACTCACCCACTGCACGATCAGTGATCTGGTATGTGATGCTTCAACCATCCCATAAAAGTCTCTGCTCAGAGGCGGAGCTTCTGAAAGGTAGTTGGACCATAGGAATGTCCTTATCAATACTGTAGACTCATCCCTGGATGAGTCCAGCAGTGGGATGTGCTGTCAGTTGGTAGGTGCTTATCAGAAGAGATGGGTTCCTGGAGGAAGGACCTAGAGAGGAATATTCTTGCCCCGGACCCTCCTTTCTGTCCTTGCTTCCTGGCTGCTTCAAATTGAACAGCCTTCTTCCCTCATTCCTACTTATCATGCTCTTTCTGTCTGGCAGCCACCTGAAAGAGGATGGATTCCTCTGAGAACCAGAGGCCAAATAAATGCCTTCTCTTTCAAGATGGAGGAGTTGGACATTTTGTCTCAGCTGGGATACTCTGATCCCAGCTCTGAATGAGGGAATAAAGATGAAGCACTAGAGGGTTTTTATGAAGAAATCAACACTGGAAGCTACCTATGTGATGAATGTCAATAGTAGAGTTTTCAAACAAAATTCAGAAAACTTAAATTTGAGTACCAGATAAACAATATGTACTTATGTTTGGTACAAATATGCCCCAAATGTTGAATATGCTGTGGATAATGTGATGAACCCTGCTGTCCTCACCATCTCTAATGTTACCATAGGCATCATAGGGCCAGGAATGTTGGATGTATTTACTGATTGGAATCTTAGATAGATTTTGTGACTCATGGCAGGAGATGGGGGATGAATCCAGAACACTTCAGCAAAGTTCTCCGGTTCTAGCTCATAACTCTGCCTGCATGTGTGTTTCACAGCCTGTATTGCTCCCTTTGTAGTCACATAAGATCAAATGGGTAGCACTTTAAATAACAAAGGAAATGTCTTTCTCAGGTACTTCTGAGAACTCCATCAATTTCCTGTGGAAATTCCTAGGGGATCCCTGTGGTTTACGTGGAGGGGAACAACAGTATTTATAAAACACCTTCAGATCTGCCCCTCACAGGATTACATGCATAGACATACACACATACATATAATGCATACACACGTACATATACACACACACATACATAAAACTATACGACATGGAATTCCTCCCTTGGAGAAACAAGGGCTGCTTGTTCACTGCCCAGGCAGTGTGTGATTAACTGGAACACGATTGCTGCCGTGAAAGTCTTGTACCTGAGCGTGCGTGCTCTTTTGGGATCTAGCTGAGTCCTCCCAGACTGGGTGGTTTCCTGTCTGGGCTCAACTCGCAAAACAAGGGAGCTGTTGGAGCTGAAAATAGCACTTGGCCTGATGGTTCCGACATGGACTGAACCTGGAAAAGTTCTGAAATGGGGGGGCAGAGAACACCCCAACATCAACAACATATCTAATGGAATGGCTAATGATGTCACAAGCCTAGGGAGTGGAAAGTAGAATTTCTCTGTTCCTCTCTTCCTTGTATTGAACAGAGATTCTGTGACTTAGCTTCTTGCTTTATCTTATGATTCTTCTTGTTGCCTCCACTTTCAATATCCTGAGTGCTGTAAAAATACTGTACGTAAAAATTACCTAAATTGATAATTCCAGAAAATGCGTTGGCTGAGGTACAGTTGAAGTTCAATAAATGTGTGCTGAATAAATTGTAAATTCAAGCATCTTGTACTGGTCAATATTGTATATTATAAGAGTGTGAAAAATACCGTTAAATATCTTCAAACCAAGTGAGGAGAATCTCGCTTCTGCCATGCTTCCAAAAATGCACTAGTTTTTGGCAACATAAAGCAAATCCGTTTTATTCTGCTCTTTTTCCACATGGCTTAAATGAAAGTGAGGTGTTCCCCCCAAAATTCGTAAGTGCCTTTATCCACTATAAAAGTTCTTGGGAAATTCCCATGTTCTAGCACTTTCTTTCAAATGTTACATACTAAGAAATAACTAGGTTTAGCAACGCTTTGCTACATGGGGGGAAAAAAAAAGACTCATGTGTGTGCCATGGCTCCTAATTAATTGTCACTTGTAAAATAATTTGTGGTCTGGACAAGAGACTCCATAATATATTTTTTTCCCTTCAACAAAATTTTCCACTGAGTAATGACTAACCTTTCTATTTCAGTGGAGCCACTCGTAACCGATGAAAATAGGACGAAGCCAAAGCTCCCACCCTAGATTTGGCTACCATGGTCTTGAGCTGATTCCATTTCCTTTTTAAAAAAACTTCAGACTACATATTTTTTGGTGTGTCTGTTGAAAAACTGGGGTGTCCTTTCTTTTTTCATGGCTTCTGGGTTATTTTTTCATGCTCTCAGTAGAAAGTTTTATACCATATTATGGGAAAGTGATCAAACAGGTAAGAAGCAGAGAGGAGAACTATCACTTATTTTGAAATGGTGAAATAAATGCTAAGTTGTAGTTTGGGATTATTTACATAATAGGGAAAAGGATTATTGGTTACCAATACATCTTTAAGTTAGCATACATTTATCGTAATTTATCAGTAGGGTGATTTTGGGGGCTGCTTGTATTTATTCACTTAGGACAATTCATATTTGAATGAACTTAAAAATAAACTGAATTTTAAAACTCTTGTCGCATAGTAAAGACAAACAGTAATATACGCTGATAAGGATCTAAAGAAGTTTGAAGCCTCCAACATCATGGAAGGAAATGCAAAATAGTCCATCCAGTTTGGGACATAATTTGGGAGGTCCTTTAAAGCTAAGCACAAATTTATCATGTGATCCAATATTTCCATCTTTGGCTGTTTGCCCACGAGAAATAAAAACACATAACTTATACATGAGAATATTCATGATACTATTACTCAAAATAACCCAAGATAAGAACAACCCAAATGTGCATCAATCTGTGAAGGAAAAGACAATTTTCAGAGTATCCCATAGAGAAAATTCTCTGGCACTAATAAAGAACAAAGTTGTGACATTTGCTGCAGTGTGGGTGAACCAAGAAAAGTTGTGCTAAATGGAGGAAATCATGTGCCAAAAACTTGTCTAATTGTACCTATGATAACAATACTTTCATGTGAAACTCCAGGGAAAGGTCAACTTGTAAAGGTGGAAAGGAGATTATTAGCTGCCTGATGCTGTGCTCAATTGTTACTGTAACTTCTACAACCCTGGGAATAATCCTCTGCTGGAATTTCCCAACCAGCAGGATTCGACTTACAGATCTCTAACTTAATGAGATTTTGGGGGGGGGGGGTTTTCTGAGTTTCTCAAAGCTTTAGTGGGGCAGCTCTTAAAAAATCAATTTAGTTTGCCTAACGAGAGCTTGCTGAGATTTGTCATAAGGCTGGTAAAAAGAAAACACTGCCCTTATAACAATTCCTGAATGAACAGAGTCCTTATGATCTGACCAGCCTTTGGTCTTCTCCTGGTGGACTGGGTGATGTTTCCTTCTGTCTGCAGCCAGGGTATGCTCAACCCATGAGGAATGGGGATGGGCAGGTTTTTCTAGCAGCTGTTAGGTGATGTCTACATCAGCAATCCCTGGTATTTGTTGGGGAGGTACTTTAGCAGGTCCTTTGTTCCTTTAGAACAAATGAAACATTTAAAAACTGGGCTTATTTGTACCAGAGTGTTGAAAACAATATGAGACACGTCCTTTTTTATGTAGGAATTTGGGGGAAAGTCATCAATTTTCCCCTTTATATCATTTTTTAATTCATTAAGTGTATTGGTGCATTTCAGGTACACATGATGATCCCATTCATCATGGGAATTTGTACCTGTACATGATGTATCTTGGTTCTTCTTTCTTCCCCATTCTCTTTCCTTCCCTCCCACCCTTCCTTTCCTTCTACTTACAACAACTTTGTTTCTGTTTTTTTCTCTTGTCATATTTTTTTCTTTCCCTTCTTTCCTTTCCCCTTCTCTGCCTACATCTCCTTTTCCTTTGGATCTTTCTCCCTATTTTACGTTATCTATTGTTCATATTGATCCTCATTTGCACTTTCAGCTTCTCACACTAATGAAACTATTTGGTATTTTCACATATGTATCCTATTTATTTCACTTGAGAGTATGCCTCGATGTGCATCCATTTAGCTACAAATGTCTCAAGTTTATCTTTATTTATGGCTGCATAGTACTTCATTTCATTAGAAAACCACATCTTCTTTATCCACCTACCAGTTAATGGGCATTTGGGCTGTTTCCAAGATTTAGCTATTTCACTGTGCTATTATAAACATAGGTGCACATATATCACTGTGGTATAATGCTTTTAATTTTTCCAGGAAGATACTAAGAAAGGTAATATCTGGATCAAATAACACCTCAAATCTTAGTTCTTTGAGGAATCTCCATACCTATTTCCGTATTTTTTTTACAGTGAGCCAAGAATTGTTTTGACCATGTTTTCATGGATCTTCTGCATCCTATCTTACCCCTTGTAGGAAAACTGGGTGACTTAAGCACTGGCATCATGGTGTCCTGTGTGTGTTCGGATGAATGATCCGGGCATTTGTATTATAGCAGTGCATGGATAGTGACAGTATCAGGGAAATTTGTCCAGTCATAGCTTTCTGTAGAAACAGTGCATCCTAGACCTTTCTCAGAATCATTATTCAGTATTAGGGGTGTTGTCTTTTTTTTAAAATTTTTTTTTGCTCTGTCTAATCCAGGTACCCCCTGGAATAGTCCATGAGAATCCCATGAACCAAAGGAAGGTTTTAAAATAGAATTAAAAGTTATGGAGAAATTTGAGTACCCCTCAAAGGCACTTTTGTCTTTTTCTCAAGGAGATGGTCATTGTAGCATTTTCTCTTTCTCTTTCTGCTTGCAGATGTGGAAAGGGAAGCTGAAGAGCAGTGTGTGTGTGTGTGTGTGTGTGTGTGTGTGTGTGTGTGTGTGCGCGCGCACTTGTGTGTGTGTGTGAATGCCTGATTCATGTACACATGCTTTGTAGGAACAGGTATAGCACAAGCTTTCTGACCTATCTGGTCTTCTTTTTCTTATTCCTGAAGGCAACCACATGGATTATTTTGTTTAACTATGGAATATTGAAAATTCTTGTTTCTTCAAGATAACAACTTCTTGATATTGTTTCAACCCCTACATGATCTCTCCTTTTCTTTTTCTTTCTTTCTTTCTTTTTTTTTTTAAACAATAAGTCACTTCATTTACCCCAGTCTTACTGATGGGCTGGGTGTTTGTTTCAATGACAGAAACACAAGGACTATAATGTTATTATTATTAATTGTCATCATCACCATCTTCATCATCATTGTTAATTATGTTGTGGCACTAGGGATGGAACCAAAGTGTTTACACACAGTTACATACCAACTCTCTAAATTTTTGAGATAGGATATTGTCAAGTCTTTAAGTTTTCTGGCTGGGCTAATACTTGCAGTGTTCCTACCTCAGCTTTCCAGAGTTCTGGGGTTGTAGGTAGACATCACCATGCCAGGCTCTTCTAACTCAAAAGTATAAAAATGACTAAAGCTCTCTGAGTGTGAGAACGTTGACTTGTGTTGTACACTTCAGCTGTCTGTCAGGCTCACAGTATTCGCACTGCAAATCTCCTAACACACATTTTCAGAGCTTCCTGCCATGAGTGCTTCCTCAGGTTGGAAGCCAGGCCAGCTGATGGGCTTTCACGTTTTAGCTGAAATACACACAATTCTAGTGGTTTGGAAGGAGCTTTAGAAATCCTACAGTTGAAGTACCAGTTGTCAAGGATACCATGTGCTTCCACGTCAACAAATCCTGAAAACAAATAGACAAGTTCTAACTCTCCCTGGAATATGAGTTGTAATATAGACATCATTCTAGTAGAAATTTTCCCTGCTTTTTAATGAGACCCAATTTACTAAAACACAAGCCTGCTTACTAAAGATCTGTCCTTTTTGAATGCTACAGAAGGCTTAGTTGTTTCCAGTGGCAATAAAGGCTTTATTCCCATTTGCAGAAAGCAATTGAAGCAGTGAATATTTCCTTCACTAAGAAAGTTTATGGAAGCAAACTTAGGGGACAGGAACATCATTAAGAGACTAGGTTAAGAATCCATGAAAACCCTGGTCATGTCACTCTGACAGGTGGAGCCAAGAACAGGGAATGAGTCCAGACCATAGGCCTAGTGGACTTGGTTTCTGTAATCTGTGTAGGGGCAATGCGAGCTCATTCAATGCTTTCCAAAGGAAGTGAAGTCTGAAAGTAGCTGGGTTACCTTGGGGAGGCCAAATGTCTACTCCAAGAAGCTCATGAGGCTCTTTGAAAAACTATGAAGACAAGTCCTCCTTTGGGCTGAAGCACGCCCCCTTCTGAAATCATGTATAGAAATCCCAATGCCTCTTCCCTCAGGATATGACCTTCTTGTAGATGTCATCCTTCAAGGATCAATTAATTTTAAAGGAAGTCATCAGTGGTGGCCCAGCAATACTGGTGCTTTTGTCAGAAAAGAGGAAGACAGACATTCAGAGAAGGAAGATCATGGGATGACATGGGGGAGAAGACAGCCACCTGTAAGCCACATAGACCTCCAAAGACAACAGCCCTGCTGATCCGCAACCTCAGCCTTCCAGCCTTTGCAGTTGAGAGGAAATGAATTTCTGTTGTTTAGACCAGGGAGGTTCTGCTGTGGCATAGTCAGTAGACTAACACAGTCCGTGGTGGCTACAGTGCAGTGTGAATGGAAGAGACATCCTAGAGGCATAAATTATGCACTGTGTTAAGAGAACCTGAAAGTTTTTTCCTTGCTTGAAAACCTGGAAGAGCTTGAATGAGAAAAGACATGAATTTGAAGAATTCAAAATGAGGACACTTAGGGATAGCTGATGTAATTTTTGCAGGTTTTTTTTTTTTTAAACCAACTGAGAAGCATCGAGCTTAGCTGAGATATGTATTTTATTACAGGGGGAGACCAAAGAGGGCAGAAAGGAATATCGAACTGAAAAAGGAGATTAAACTAAATTGATTTGGAGTCTAGTGACATGGATATTAGCATGTTTATTTTTAAATTTTTTTGGTGCTTTGGATGGGATTTAGCATTTCACTCAGGATAGGAAATTGCTGTACCTTGGAACTGTACCCTCAAATTAGAAGATTCACTTCAGAGAGCCAATATCTCAGACATGGAGTCAAGCTTTTTTTGTTGTTGCTGACAGTTAAACCCAGGACCTCATGCATGTTGGGCAAATGATCACCACTGTATTTATAACTCATTATTTAAGTTAATAAGTCATTGATGAATGTCTGCTTCCTGCCAGACACTTTCTTAAATGAGCCTGGACTATTTTAATAGACACAATAGATACCTTGATTCTCATGTACCAAGGCAATCATCAGAATCTACAAATACTAGGTAATATGTATATTATGTCAGTTGCATATATTACTTCCATTGTGCTTCTACTGGGCACAATAGTCTTTGTAGTATATTTGAAGAAATTCTATGGAAAAATATAAAGGATCAGAACTGCTGGAGGCAAAAAACTGGGATGTAGTTTCAGTAGAAAAGTCAGAGCAAAAGGTGAGGTTGAG